>JAIVFH010000130.1:0-84692 GCA_025765595.1 Obelidium mucronatum | reverse complement strand
TGCTCTGAATCCATTTTCGTTGAGTTTCGTCATTCAAACCATGTGCGACATGGGAACTAGAAATTTTTTCGCGACCACTACGTTCGTGGATACCAACCATGGTCACACCGATGGGCCAGGGGCATTTCCAATACTGAGACGCAGATAGGCGTCATTTGCCTTGAGGTATTCGCGGTCTTGCATGTGTTTGCAGATTTCCGTGACGCGCGCAACGACGTCGTTCTCGAGGGAGCCCTGCTTCAGCTGCACAAAGAACGGCTTCATGTACTCTGCAGTCTGCTCGCGCGTGGCCAGCGCAAAGCGCTTGTCCTTCGAGTCGGAGTCAGTCTCGTTCAGCGTGCGTTCCCACACGAGCAGAATCTTCTTGAAGTAGATTGCAATCAGGATGCGTGTCTTCTCGGGGTCGCGGTCGAGCAGCCGCTGCGAGATTGCGCGCGCGTGTCGACGGCGGCCAGCTGCGCCTCGAGCGCGGCCTTCGCCTGCGCCGCCGCGCCGCCGCCGCCGCCGCCGCCCTTCAGCAGCGTCTCCGCCAGCCGCGCGTCGGCGCGTGCGAGCAGCGCGCGGTAGTCGTTCTGGCCGCCGTCGCTGCGCTCCTCAGAGCTCTCGAGCGCTGTGAGCCGCGCCATGCGGTCCGCGTGCGTCTCGCCAAACAGCCGGATCGGAACGCCGCGCGCCCGGAAGCGTGCTGCGAGGTCTGCTTCCGGGATGCGCTTGGCGGTTGTTTCGTCTCGTTCTTTTTGTGTCAATGTGTTTGATGTGTTTGCTGTTGAAGCGGTCGGCGTTGAAGTCAATGTTGAAGCGTTCAATGAACTGTTCGATGCCGCTGCTGATACACTCGGGGCTGCCGCAACAGCCACGGGCGCTGCGTCAGCTGCCTTTTCGCGAGAAGCGGCAGCGGCTGCGGCTTCAGCCGCGGCTAGGCGCTCCACTTCGCCCCGCTTCATGTACTTGTTTCGGCCCGCTGCCGCCGCTGTCGGCTGCTCCTTCCGCTTGCGCTCAATCTCGGCTTTTAACTGTTCCATAGTTTTCTGATTTTCTTTCTTTCTATTTATTTCTTTTCAATTCATTTTTAATATTTATTAAAAATGCCCAAAGTAAAGAGAGGCCGGAAGCCGCCGCCAGAAGGCTGGGATCTGATTGAGCCAACTCTCGAAGATTTGACTAAACAGATGCGTGAAGGTGAGTTTTTGGCAAATGAAAAATAAGTGAGAGAGTGAGAGATGGAGAAACAGAGTGAATGGGTCCGCAGTTTGACTGTGCACAGCCAGTTTACATCTCCATCTACCGTCAGCCAATGTCTGTCGCTTGTAGGCATTGCTCTTTCACTGGAAACATGGAGCAATGAACGAGCTGAATTGCCTTCTCTGTCTATCTCTCACTTCTCCCCTCTCCCTCTCCATCCTACCCCTCCGTCTCTAACATTTATTTAAACCACCAAGCCGAAAACGAAACACACGAAGGAAAAAGAAAAGTCGAAACATCATGGCCAATCTTTCAAATACACCACCAACGTTCTCGATACCTCTACGAAATGTACTACAAGCGCAAAGCAATCTCCAAAGAATTGTACGAATACTGTGTAAAGAATGGTCACGCTGATGAGAATTTGATTGCTAAATGGAGAAAGTCGGGGTATGAGAAGCTTTGTTGTTTGAGGTGTATTCAACCTAGAGATACCAATTTTGGTACGACTTGTGTTTGTCGTGTTCCGCGTGCGAATTTGGAGGAGGATAAGGTTATTGAATGTCTTCATTGCGGGTAATCTTCTTTTCTTCGCCGCCAAAGGCGGGAACTTACCGCCGTATTCTCGTCACCGCTGAAGGCGGTGTATTCGTTTTCTACTTCTTTCCTTCCTTCCTCTCAAACTCATTTTACATTCTTTTCCTCATCGCCGAAGGCGGGAACCTACCGGTGAATCTTCTTTTTTTTCTTTTCGTCACCTCTTTCTCGTCACCGCCGAAGGCGGTGTATTCGTTTTCTTCGTGATCTTTCTTTCCTTCCATCCACCGTCATCTATACCCCTGACAGTTATTCAACACACTCAATTTTTATTCTTTTCCTCACCGCCGAAGGTGGGAACTTACCGCCATAGGCGGTGGATCTTCGTTTTTTCTTTTGGTCACCGCCGAAGGCGGTGTATTCTTTTTCTTTTTCTTTCCGTTCCTCCCGACATCTATACCGCCCAACCACCTTACAAGAAACTGATTTTACATCAAGGCGGGATCTTACCGCCGTAGGCGGTGAATCTTCTTTGTTTGTTTTTAGTGTATTCATTTTCTTCTTCATCTTTCCTTCCTTCCATCCAGCGTCATCTTTACCCCTCCAACCGCCTTTCAAAATACTCATAAAACATTATTTAGATGTCGCGGCTGTGCATCTGGAAGTTGATATCAAATTATTATTATTTCAGATACAAAATAAAAAATTACTCCATTCACTTTACAAAAAAAGAAAGAAAGAAAGAAAGAAGAAAACTAAAATTCAAGACTATCCATGTATCTGCTACAAAGAAATTGTTACCTTCCAAAAAGAGGCAATTGGGGCTTGGAGAGTCCTTACTTAGTAATTTCCCCGCATACTTTAGTGACTTTACTTGTGAGTCCTTTTTTCCATGCCCGTTTCCCAAAAACCCGGGATTTCCACTTGTTCGAGTCAGCTTTATAAACCGTGGTTGACTTTTGATTGTCGTGGATAGTGACCCGAAAGTCGTGCAATTTTCTTTTGAACTTCGGCTTCCAAAAAAGTGATTGCGAAGCCGGTCGACTGGTTTTTCCCTGTTTTATGTAGAAGGTTCTATTTATCAATTACTTTCCCCATTCAATACTTCTTACTACCAATTACAAATAGATTGTTATTTCAATAAGTAGATGATCCTCGGCTCGACGACCGGCTTCGGTTGGTTTTGAAACAGCAAAGGAATAATTCCCCTCTTAAATATAGTCAAGTCTTAAAATATGGTTGCTATGCCCTTATTTATCTAAAGTCGGAAAATCCACCTTCAATTTCATTTTTTCCCTGAAAATATTTCAAGACACCCTACGACAATGAATGGCAACAACAAACCACAACACAAGTTTGGCGCAACCTGCCACGTCTGCTTCGCAGGCGGGAGCACCAAAAAGTGCTCTGAATGCCGCGTTATTCGATACTGTTCAGAAGCCTGTCAAAAAGCCCATTGGCCCGCTCACAAATTAATGTGCAAGTTGATCCATAAGGCTGCAGAAGAGACTGCCGCCTTCCAACGGGCAAACGGGGCGGGAGTTGCCATAGTAGCCAACAGTCTAATTCCTGAGCAACATGACTTTTCCCGGGAGTTTCTCTGTTTACAAATTACTTGGAGTCCAGTTCGGCTTGTCCAAGCCAGCTACGTCAACGTGGATGATCTCGACGAAGATGACCCCCGAGTTATCCCTTTTGTGCATAGTGCTCGCCCACAAGAGGAAGCATGCGAAAGTGGACGCTTGGTTTTTACAATCTGGCAAGACTTTAACGACGGAAGTGTGATTCTTTGTTCCAAATCTCTATTCAATGAAAGAGATGTGGTTGGAAAATTGCAGATATTTGATGTTTCGAAACTGATTGCGAAAGTGAACAAGGGTGAGTTGCAGCACATTGAGGATTCTGGTTTCATGGATCGCCTCAGGACGTGTCTGAAAAAAACGGAGAACATGCCGTCGTATTTTGGAAAGTTTTCTAGCAGCAGCAAATGAATATTGTGTAAATGAATGAAAGAAAGTCATAACCATCACAATTCCACTATGTCTTTATTCAAAAACAATGACAGAACAGGAACTTCGACAACGCAAACCTGAACAGCCAGCCGCTTCCACCACCGCTGCTCCTCCAAAGGCGAAAACCACCACAAAGACCGCCGTCAAAGGTTCCGCCTCTTCGTCCTGCGTTGGGTTCCTGGTTGCAGTGCTTCTGATGCTGGCCACAACTGCCTCAGTCTCTTTTGTGCTGACAAATTCACTCACTTTTGGATACAATCCACACAAGCTGTGGAAGTTGATTCCGGTGAGTGACGCGTTGAAAGATTGGGCGCATGGCATCAAGAGGGAGGAAGTTCCACAATCAACTCCTGCATCGACATCCCCATCAGCAGCGATCAACAATTCAGAGGTGCGTCGCAGCAGTGCTTCCCTCCTTCCTCTTGATGCCATATCTCTCGTCCATTCTATCTTCTTTTGTTTCTAAACAAATCGAAAACAGCGAAAACACATTACTCTCACGACAGCTGAACTCAAGCAATACGATGGTTCCGATCCCTCCAAGCCGATTTATCTCGCAATCAATGGAAAAGTTTATGATGTATCTGCTGGAGAAAAATACTATGGAAAGGAAGGCGGATACAAGTTTTTTGCTGGTGTTGACGCTGCAAGAGCCTACATTACTGGATGTTTTGAAACGCACCTGATTCCTGATTTACGAGGTCTTTCTGAGGCGGAAATCGAGGTGAGCAGTTACCCACCCTTTTTTTTTCGTTTTTGGAAGAGAGGGATTCTAATGAAAAAGACTCAAAGTCCCTGAGTACGTGGTCTGACTTTTACGAGAAGCACGACAAATACTTTTATGTTGGACAAGTAATCCACGACCCAATTCCAGAAGATGCTCCTTTGCCAGAACCATGCATGTGATTTCGTTGAATTTCATCCAACTTATCTCAACTTTATTCGCAATCGTTTTCCGATTAACTCATTAAACATGATATTTGCCTCCTATTTCATAACTATTTATTTGACCATTTTTTATACATTTTTTTTTTGGAAGCTTCTCAGCCCCTTATTTTCAAGCAGTCAACTGCAGTCTCAAGATTCTCCTGTTGATAACCAAAAATCCCCATTTCTCCTGATCTTGCTTTGCCATGGCGTCTTGCTTGGTTTCCAGGTACGCATTGAGGTGTTGTTCGGAATCAATATGGTAATGAACCACCAGGTAAACTTTCGAATCTCCTTCCTCACTCAACCAGTGAAGTCCCGTTGGTTTGGGTTGGGTGAATACGTTGCATTTGGTGAATCCTGAATTTGGTTTGTGGTCAAGTTTGGACGATTAGATATCTATCCAACACTGTGCAGACTCAAAAAAGCACATCCATCGGGGTGTGCATCGCGTATATCCCCTTCTTTTTTAATGCTCGGGGAGATACTTAAAAAACGAGAGATCGTTCTACAATAACAAACCTTCAACTGTGGCACACACATTTTTGGTGAAGGTGGTCAAATAATCGAGATATGCACGAGCCTTCTCTTTAGGGACACTTAAATTGATCTCATAGATGATTGGAGATGTTCCTGCGCTGATCAGGTTGGTAAGAGAGTCGGTGGAGCTGAGTGTTGAAGCCATGTTCTTGAATTTTATGAGTGATTTTATAAAACAATTTTCTTCTGGTTTATTCAAAGCGTCGTCAAGCTATACCCGTTCAAAACCGATTGTCCTATGCGATTACTGTTTTGAAGAATTGAGTGGCTGGCTATTTATTTACCAGTTTGTATCTCTACATAAATTTCGTGGGCCACAGCCTCATCCGGCTAACACCGCCTCAAACAAAAAAAGCTTTGCAGCAAATTCAGTCCCCAAAATGACACGGTTGACGGCGCATCCAGCACATGCAATTGCAGTGTGCTTTGTGAGTTACTTCTCTGGCCTGATCGCAGCGCTGCCATTCCAACAGCTGCTCATTGTTACGATCTGCCACCAAATTGACCGGGTGCAGACCTTCACCATCACTGACGATGAATACGAACGCTGTGCCAGACGCACGGATGTAAACTCTGAAATGGCCTCCTTGGTTCTTAACTTGAACTTGGCCGAGCAGGTAGCTATCAATGGTTGCAGTTTCATCTCTCAGCTTTCCGGGAAATCTGATACTCACCCTTCCTCCCCGTTCTCTGAAACAAGATCCCATCTATTATTGTTACAATCTTTGCTGGATACTTTATTGACAAAGTTGGACGCAGAAGCGCTCTGATTATCTCTCATGGTAATTGCGTTATTTGATTTTCATCTTGAATTTGTCATTTAATTTGATTACCTTTTTTTTTTTTGGTCAGTTGCCCTGTTGATTTCTTCAATCGTGTATATGATTGCAGCTGTAAGACAGATTCCTACGAGCGTATTCATAGTACTCTACGTCCTTCTCGGCTGTTCCGGAAGCACCATGTTGACAGATTTGTCGGTGGCGAGTTACATCTCCATCTCTACAAATACCGTTACAAGAACTCAATATTTCATGATTCAATCTTGCGCTATGGTTCTTTCGTTGTGCTTGGGTCCCTTGGTGGGAGGCTTGTTGGCACGACTTATGGGATTCTATGCAGTGTTTGCACTCATGTTTACTCTGGTTGCTTTCTTGCTGATTTATCTGATTTTCTTGTAAGTTTTAGTTTTAGTTAAGTTTTAGTTGTTAGTTTTTTGTGACCATCTGAAAAACAGGTTTCCTGATATTCCGTTGGCAAAAGAGGAAGAAGAAGAAGCTCCCAAAAGTCTCACAACCATCTTTGTCGACTCAGTTTCATCAACAATGTCTACCATCAAGCTTCTCTTCTCATACAAGGCATCTTTTGGTATTCTTGTCCTCTTGACAATCTTTGTCATTTCAGGGAGTGCATCCAACTTGATGTTTGTTCTATACCCGTCAAAAACATTTGGTTGGTCTAGTTTAGAGCTGGGGTCTTTTATTTCTTTCGTCTCCTTCTTGAGAATTGGGTTGCTCACATTGGGCCTTCCAATCATTCAACGGATTCTTACAAGCAGCAATCGCAACAAGCTCTCCAGTGAAATCAACCTCATTCAATTCAGCGTTCTCATGGCTGCAATTGGAGAATTTTGTTTTGGAATCTCTTACACGTCTACCGAGTTTTGGCTCGCAGCGTTGCCTGTTTCACTCTCTGCATTTGCGGCCCCGTCACTGCGCTCAATCTTATCGACGTTGGTTCCGGCAAGCTATCAAGGAAGATTATTTGGTTCCGTGCAACTGTTTGGATCAATCACTGGACTGGGTGCAATGTTTGTGACCAACAAGATTTATTTGGCGACCGTCGAAGTTGCCCCTCAAGCGTTGTTTTTCGTAATGGGTGGGCTGTATGTATTAGCCAGTGTTGTTTGTGCGTTGTTCCTTCGCCGTAATACTGTAGAGGCAATGCGGGTTGCAAGTGGCACTTCGGAAGAGACATCAGAGGAAGTTCTTGATTCAAGTAACAGAGCGACTGAAGAGACCCCTCTACTTGCTTAATTTATTTTTATAAATATGAATTACTGCTGCTCAGTTTTGTAAATTATTTATTTGACCCTTTGGTAAAAAAGACTTTGTGCCACCCGACCAATGGCGTTATCACCACATCCCGCATATGCCCTATTTGCAGCAACAGTCTACATGCTAGCATACATGCTAGGAGGGTTACCCTTTCAGCAACTACAAGTTCTTCTTGCGTGTCGGGATATTGAACGAATTGGCAACAGTACGATAGCAACGGTTGACTACACATCTTGCGCTCAACGGGCCGACGTTCAAGCTCTAGTGGCAAGCTGGGCCGTTTGGTTTCATCTTGCGCAAGAAATACCAGCACTGGCTGTTCTTGTAGTGGCTGGGTACTTTGTTGACATCTTTGGGAGGCGGAGGGCGATGGCAGTGGCTTGTGCCTCTCTGGTTGTCAACTCGTGTGCGTATCTTTGCGCGGCACTCTTCTTTGAAACTGTTCCACTTTCTCTCTATGTTCTCTCGTACTTTCTGAGTGGTCTTACCGGTGGCATCTCACTGACTTTCTTGGCAGTGTCAGCGTATATTGCAGACACCACCGAAGCATCGGAACGGACAAAGTACTTTATGATGATGGACGGAGCGATGGCCATTGCAATGTCTTTGGGCCCCTTTTTTGGCGGGTTTGTCACAAAGAACTTCGGGTTTGCTTCGGTCTTTGCTGCGGAACTGGTCCTTGGATTTATTCTGCTCTTATTTCTGCTCTTTGTTTTCCCGGATTCGGAACCAAATTCTGCAGTCGAAAGAAGTCACAAGTCTCTTCCGGTTGTGTTTTCCGAGTCCATAGCTTCTTCAACTCTGACAATGAGACAAGTGTTCAAGTTCGGAACGGCTACTGCCCTAATTGCAATCGTGACTTTACAAGGGTTTGCGCAGTCCGGTGCACAAATCATGTTTCTATTGTATCCGGCTAAGCGATTTGGATGGGCAGCATACGACATTGGGCAGTTCATTTTTACATTATCTGTTCAACGAATCATCTGGCTTTCTCTTCTTCTACCGAGTCTTTTAAGCTTTGCGAAATCTCGCGGCGTGAACAAGATATCTTGCGAAGTGTGGGCTTTGAGGTTTGGGCTTCTTATGGCTTGTACTTCTGAATTGGGCTATGGCCTGGCTGTAACAGAAAGGCAGTTCATAATGAGTAAGTTTTGGAGCATTATTTTTTGTCGGTTTATTTGGCTCGTGAATCGTTTGCTTATGATATGTGATAGATACCATTCCTGCAGCGATGAGCTCGTTTGCTGCTCCAACAATACGCTCAATTTTGAGCACTCTGGTTCCACCGTCCCATCAAGGTCGCCTTTTTTCCAGTATTCGGCTTTTTGAAGCTGTTTCTCTCCTTTTTGCAACTGTCGTCGTCAATTTCATATACAGGTCCACTGTAGAGTTTATGCCTCAAGCTATTTTCTTTATTATGTCTAGCGTTTTGGGACTCGGTTTCTTGATTTCTGTTCTCTTTGTTACAAATCAAGGAGTTGCCGAAATGCACTTGGGTGGTGTGACCGAAATTGTCGTCGCGGGGCATGAGAGGAATCAATCAGTGGTTGAAGACGAAACAACGGCATTACTATCATGAAACGCCACAAAAACAGAAAATTTTAATGCGTGTATATAAAGATATTTTTTGATACAATATCGTATGCGTTTGCTTCTTTCTTGCAGTCGAAACATAAATAATTTGGCCGTGTGGAATTATGTCCGAAAGTCAACGGAATATGCGTTCATGTCAATTAAGGTGGTGCTATTTGTGCGGAACAAAGTAACCAATTGCATTTTGTGTGTTGCAATCGCGGAACCCAGGAAATCTTGCATTCCGCATCCGACATTTTTTCTCCCATCCGAAAAACGACTGTATGGCCCGCCCCCTTTTCCAGCCACATCCCTTCCATGCGCTCCTTGTTGTATTCCTGTACCTTTTTGGTGCAATGATTGGAATTATGCCTTTCGCGCAACTATTACTTCTGATTGTATGCCGTGACTTGAGCAGCAGTGGTGGTGCCCCAACTGTTCTCACACGCACAAACCTTCTTGATTTGGACTACGCTTCCTGTGCCAAGCGATCTGAAGTACAAGCCATTGTTTCTTCATGGACGCTTTGGTTCAATCTTGCCGAGGACATACCAGCGACATTGATGCTAATTTGTGCCGGATACATTATCGACCTGCTGGGAAGAAGGAAGGCAATGATAATGGCAAGCTTCTCTATGCTCCTTCAGTCAGCTGCTTTTTTATCTTCATCCCTCTTCGAAGTGCCGTTTGCAATGCTGCTTCCGGTGTATGTGTTGTCCGGCGCCACTGGCGGAATGTCAGTCATAATGCTGAGTGCCATGGCTTACATAAGCGATACAAGCGAGGCACTTGAGCGAACAAAGTACTTTATCTTCCAAGAAAGTGTCTTGTCCATTGCAATGTCGACGGGTCCTTTAATTGGTGGCTTGATTACCCGACAATTTGGGTTCCCAGCAACTTTCTTGGTCATGTTTTGCGCTGCCTCCATCACACTTTTACATCTTCTATTTCTTTTTCCGGAATCTGAAAACTCGTTGTTGGCCTCATCTTCAAACGCAAGAGTACCCACTACCAATGACACCAGCCACAAAAAAACACTCACGTCAGTATTTTCGGAATCATTATTGACTACGGCAAGAACTTTGAAGTCCATCTTTGGCATCAGGACTGCGGCCGCCCTTGTTGCTGTTGCCACGATCCAGGGATTCGCCATGACATCGGGAAGCATCCTTTTTCTCCTATACCCTGCAAAACAATTCGGATTCGATTCAATGAAAATGGGGCAACTCATTCTTCTAACTTCAGTGCAACGAATCACAATTCTCATGCTTATTGGGCCATTCCTTCTGCGGATGTTGAAACGACAAGGCATCCACAAGGTAACCAGTGAAGTGGGACTGCTTCGTTTCGGAATCTTTATGGCCGCGTTTGCACAGCTCTGCTATGGGGCTTCGCGTACCGAGGCCGAGTTTTTTGCAAGCACACTGCCTTCATCGTTGAGCGCGTTTGCCAGTCCAACAATTCGATCGCTTCTGTCAACTTTGGTGCCGCCGTCGTTTCAGGGCCGCTTGTTTTCGAGTGTCGCTATTTTCGAGAGGGTTGTGGCATTGGCGGGGACTTTCTTTGGGAATGTGGTGTATCGATCTACAGTTGATGTGTGGCCACAAGCACTCTATTTTGTGGTTTCAGGGTTATTGGGTATTGGATTCCTTGTTTCTGTAACTTTGGTCACTAAAATAGGAGTGGAGTCCATGGAGATGGGAGTTGTGCCTCATGCAACATCTGCAGCCTTTGAGGCAACAGAAGAGTCGCCGTTACTTGCTTGAACGCGAACAATCAACCAGCCTTCTTTTTTGTTTTGTTTTGTAAATTAGCAGTCTAACTTTAAACCCATAAATCAATAAAAACATAATAAGAAGTAACTGTTTATTTCTGATGCTGACTGGGCATCCTTACTGCACATGTAGAGAATGAAAGAAAAACAAATAAAAACGCCTGGTTTCCGACTCGTTTGTTTTTGTATTGTTTACTTGGCTGGGCGGCTGCTGGGGCTATCTCAGCCTCCGCCTCGGCTGCAGACACAGTAGCACCCCCTTTAATCTTTTCAAGGACTGGCCCGGCAATTGCGTTCAATTGTCCAATCACCGAATGCACACGTGGAATTGAAGTGACATATTCAACGGTGCCATTCACGCGGACTGACAACAGTATCCTGTTGTTGCATTCACTGTCTCCTTGGTCTGCTCAATGTTTTCTGCGACGATTTCGTAAGTTCTTTCGCTGGTGTGTACAACTAAAAACGAAAGTGTATGGTTAGCCAAGCAGTAACAAAGCCAAGGTATAAGAACATACCAAATGCAGGGACATATGGCTTCAAAGTCCCAACAGGATCTTTTCGAACAGCTTGGGCGTTTGAAAGGGCTTCTGTGAGAACGTCACGAATTGGTGATGGGGGGTATGCAGTGATGGTTGTAGTCGCTCCATTGATGGCCCAAACTGCGGTTCCAACAGCATAGTTCTTGTAAGATTGAGCAGTGCCGAATAGCGATTGAGGTAGCTGAAGAGGCCGTGTCAAGTGCCAGTGTTTTCGCATCTGAAACAACCGCAAACGCAGCAGGTAGAACACCGTTAGCAACGACCGAGTCCTTGACGCCAGAAGCATAAGACAGTGTGGGTGATACGACAGAGTCTTTGATTGTTTGCGGAACGAATGGCTCGACAACCTTCAGGGAAAGAAGCGTTAATCCCCAAGCACTACTAGGAACTTTGACTACAATCTAGCCACGTACTTTGTATCCAGCAGACGCAACGGACGTTGCAGTGTTCAGAGTAGATTCAACGATTGACATTTTTGAGATGGTTTTGTTATTATTGTGAATGCTTTTCTTATCATCCTCTTATTGTTGTTTGCACACATGGGTCCGCGATCACGTGATTAAATACTCGACATGACGCGATCATCTTCCAACAGCATTTCGACAAATTCATCATGTCGATTTTCAGTAGCAAGACGCAAAGGATAGTTGGAATCTGCCGTTGGATCCACCCCGTCTTTTCCCAAGAGTAACTTTCATCTCAACTCTCCCATAGCGAGCAGCCACTTGAAGAGCCACGCTCCCATCGATTCTTGAATCCCTCAAAAGAGCTTTAACCGCCTCCATATGATTGTTCCGTATCGACTCTGTCAATGCTGCTTAGTTCATGGTTCAACACTGAATCATCATTCACAAACTCGAGCAACAAGGAAATAACAGCCAGCGTATCCTTGTCTTGCTGCGATCTCTATTCCCATCCACGCATATTTTTCTACATCGACTCTAGGGTCACACACGACTCGTTTCAACAGCTCTACTTGGTTTTCGTCTGCAAATGCGAGAAGAACGTCCAAATGAGTCGATGGATCCACGCGTTTGTCCATCAGCAAGAGACGAACAACATCCCAATGCTTCATTCGCACAGCTTTATAGAATGCAGAGTTATTTTGGCAGCGATGGATCCACTTTCGGTAACGACAGCAAGAATTCAACAACGGCTACTATGGCCACCTACAGCCGCGTTTATCACCGCCGAATTATCATGTACTGCTGGGTCAATTCGAGGATCGCTTGTCAGAAGCCGAATAATCTCCAAGTTCCCGCGAGTCGCCGCTTCCAGGTAACAGCTGTTGTGCTGGTCTGTCGGATCGGTCCGTGGGTCATTGAGGAGGACATGAAAGATGGATGAGCCCTTTGTTCTCGTTGATGCTTTTGCTGCAAGAATAAGAGCCCGATTACTAGAAGCACTTGGGTCACATTTTGGCAGCTCCAGCAGGAACTTAACAGTTTCCAGGTCATTCCGGATAATCGCCAAGTAAAGAGCGCCACTGTGGTCAGAATCAAAGTGGAGTCGATTTTTGTTTGAAAGTGTCTCGTGTAAGCGGAGAGATAAAGACTCAGATAGTTTACAGCCGTTTAAGAGAAGATCGTGGGTGATTGTTGTTTGGCCAAGATGCAGGTACCCATAAAAGGCCACCTTGTAGAAGAATGGAAGACGGAGCCATCCTGACCCGTAAGTGTTATTTTCTTTCAGAAACTCGGAGATGCTTTGAAGTTTCGATGCTTTCACTTGAGACTCCACGTGTCTGTAGGCAAAGTCGCCTGCGTCGTAAAGGATTAAGGCAGTGAAGCTTGATTTGAAGGCCAAGGCAACATTGCTTATTTGTGAATTACAAGGCAGGCAGAGAGCAATCTTATGAATCAGCTCATTCGGGATTTGAAGCAAGTTGGCATTTGACATGAAGTGGTTTCACCACCAAAAAAATACATATCGACAATAATAAACGCCCAAAAACCAAACAGAAGAGTTTATTCCCTATTACTCTGTTCTTTTAAATTTCGCTGAGTACATTCAAAAGTCTGTTCAATCCTAACTCCAACGTGTCGATGGGAACAGGAACATTAATTCTAAACCGAGATTTATCGAGTCCAATAGGGTCACAAAAGAACGCCTCACTAGGTGCGACGTAAACGCCAGCTTTCAAGAATCGCTGAAATAAAACCAAGGATGCAGAAGTATTTGTTGCCAAAGCCTCGGCAGCTATAGACAGACGCTCAGTATACTTGGCGAGGTCGATCCAAAGGAAAAACGCAGAGTTGGGTTTAAGAAACGGGATTTCGTTGGCATTCAAAATAGATTCAGCGTGTGCTAATCAAGAGTCGGGAGAAACGGTATTTAGAATCTTGCAATCCTGCCGATACATGGAATGACAACATACCAAAATTGACACGTAACCGCTCCAAGTTGGTTGCCGTAAAGGTGTCGACGAACTCAGTATCTTCAAGCAGGTTAACCAAGCAATTGTCAATGACACTAGAAATGCCGTGGAAATAGGACAATTCATTGTACGCATTCAAGAGCTCCTGATTGCGCGATCTGCGATTTAGGAAACCCCTTTTGTGGTTAACAAATCCGTTCCAATCTCAGAATCGCAAAATAGTCTGAGTTCGTACATGAGAGCCCCGACTCTAAATCCGTTCAAGCAAAAGTCCTTGCTAAAGGACCAAATAACATGAATCAATTGGTCGTTCACGTCTTCAAGTTCAAGAGCGGACACAAAATCAGTATCCTGGCCCCAAATGCTAAACAGGTACACTTCATCGACAATGCAGTGCAGCTGGTGAGACTGAGCCCACTTGATCCACGCAAGCAAAAGAGCGCGTGGCACAACCTTCCCCGTGGGATTCCCCGGATTCGTAATCAGCAGCGCCCTGACTGTGCGCGTGGCGGAGCGCCGCGCGTTGTCCAGAGCGGCGACGGACGGCAGCGAGTCGCCGGCGTTGACAAACAGCGGCTCGACCTGCGCCGCCGCCCGCAGGTCTTTGCGGAAGGCGCCGTAAACCGGCGCCGGGACAAGCACCGCGGCGCCGGCGTCTGCGACCACGGCCGCCACGGCGGCGACGAGTGAGCCGGCGCCGTTCGCGATGGCGACATTGGCGTGCGCGAGTTGGCGCCGCGGGCCCAGCGCGCGCCGGCGGTTGAACAGATCGGCGACGCCCTGCCGCAGCTTGCGCGACCCGCGAAACGAGCCGTACGGAAGATCGGCGACGCCCGAAAACGGAAACGTTAGTCGCGCGTCCAGTTCGGCGGTCATTAAGGAATTCTCGGCGACACCGAGGTTGATGATTCCACCGGGGTTGGACGTGGCGCTGTACGCGTTCTTTGATGTTGCCCGCATGCCGACATCGAGGAGGTTGGTGCTTGCACTTTCCAAATTGGCTCTTGCGCGATCAGAGAGCATTTGTTTTGATTTCGGTTGATTTCTTTATAAAAAATGTGTGTCATCTTTTTTACTTTTGCCCTGACGCAAGGAGCGAAAAGTCAAAGTGCCCACCATCCATACCGACTGTAAAGACTACAAAACCCCTCTCCAATTTATTTTTCCATTTTAACTTTGGGTGTTTTTCATTTGATAGAATCGCAGCAGCAAACAGAGACGAGTTCTTGGCACGACCGACGAAAGAAGCCGACTTTTGGCAACATCCACACGCCCATGTCCTTGCTGGAACAGATCTCGTTCATTCACATGCTTGTCCATCGACGTTCCCACTTGAACAGCAAAGCAAAGTGCCACCTGACAACGTCAACAACAACACCAACAATACCACAAACATGATTCGAGGAACTTGGTTCGGAGTCACGAAAACAGGCCGCTTCGCATTCATTACAAACGTTAGAGAAGCTAAAATAATCCCCAACGGACTCTCGCGTGGGTTCTTGGTCTCTGATTTCCTCATTAGCAGCGACTCGCCATTTGAGTATCTCCAAAAGCTGTCACGTCTTTCTGATAAATATACTGGGTTTAATCTGGTTGTTGGGGACTTATTGATGGATCCTGGTGGTGGTGGCGGAGTATGGTATTATGGAAACAAGAGCCATGAAGGAGTGATACAGTTGCAACCAGGTCTGGTTTATGGTATAAGCAATGGAAACGCGGTGGTTACGGGTGGAGAGTGGTGGAAAGTGAAAACAGGAGTTATATCGGTGGAAAACGCAATTAATAACTGGAAGTTGTGTGACGTTACCAGCAGAAATATATGTTCCAATAATATAGAGGCGGTACAAGACTTGCAAGAAATGCTTGAAGACTCTAATCGAGAGGAGGAGCAGCAGCAGACGCAGCAATTCAACACTGGAGCAGCTTCCACTGGCCGTATGAATGAGCTTGTGGAATCCTTGCTGGATATTTTAAGGTTTCTTTTGATTTTCGCCCAATTTCAAGCCACTTTTCAACCAAAAAAAACCCACAGAGACAAATCAAGTCCAGACACACCGCCATCCACCCCCCAAACACCACTCGAAAGATTTCTTGCGCCCATTTGCATCGACCAACACAACGGCTACGGAACGCGTACACACACAGTCCTCTGCATTGACGAATTTTGGAATGCCAAAATGACAGAAGTCGATCGATACACTCTTCAAGATGGAGTTGTTTGGACGGGACGAGAATCACGGATTGTTTCTGAATCGATTGTTGAAACTGGTATTGATTTTTCGGAACAGAGACGCGATTTTGCGTTCCGGATTGAAGCGGCACCAGGTGATGTTGAGGATGATGTTGTCAAACAACAAAGGAATGTGATTGTAAGCGAGACGGATGATGATGATAATGAAATCTGAATCTTATGGCAGCTAAGAACTCGTTTTATTTTGTGTTAAATGCATTGGTTTAAGCAAGCAAGGCATGATTTTTGAGAACCTTGAAGAGTTGATATTACACAAACAATGATTAAACTATATTTGCCTTCTTGACAACCACAACAGCAGTAAATAACAACAAGGGTTACAAGGGTGTATTCACGTTATATCTCGCCAGGCAGGCCCGCGGGTCTGGTCTTATTTCATTCCCAGCCAAACGCGTCAACCACCGACACACACCCACACAACCATACACTAAAAGACGCATAGGAAAGAGTGCGCTCGATACTGGGATCGAACCAGTGACCTTGAGGTTAACAGCCCCACGCTACTGCCAGCTGAGCCAACCGAGCTGCTATCTATTAGAAAAGTGGTATATTAAATAGTAAATAAAAATTTGGCATAAACAATATAAAACTATACCAAAAATTCAGCAATATGCATTCTGTAGACGGGTTTCCGTTTGTTTTCTACTGGGGTTTCGTGAAAAAAAGGGATTTCACCTATAAAATGCATTCACCGCCTTTGCATCTCGATTCTGTGTTACAAAAACGATGATGGAACTATTACTATATGATTCATTTTTCTATTTTCAACTGCAGCAAAATTTTACAACAAGGGTGTATTCTCATCATGAACAACGGCTACTTCTTCTCCTCGACCGTCACGATCACCGACACGATGCAACGCCATATCCATCGCCAACACATTTTCCTTTCGCACGACATGAATCGAAAGAAACAAGGCAAACCCAAGAAGCGCGGCCATGACCCAAAACACTGCCTGAGCAACAACGTGAACCGTGTACTGGTAAACGAGGTTTAACCCTGTTGTAGCGAAAATGGCAGAAAGCGATTCAAACAGCTGGATGGAACCGAATAAGCGTCCTTGATGGGATGGAGGGACGAGTGTGCTGAGTAAAGAGCGAACTGTTGGACCCGTGAAGCATGACATTGATGCAAAGAAGGAGGCTTTTTTTTTTATGTTGTTAGAACTGCGGGATGGACTGGGGTTTAGATGTACGGATGGAAAAAAAAGAATACACCGCCTCCGGCGGTACGGACCCGCCTTCGGCGGTGGGGAACCGCCTACGGCGGTAAGATTCCGCCTTCGGCGGATTGAGAAAAAAAAGAATACACCGCCTACGGCGGTACGGACCCGCCTTCGGCGTTGACATCCGCCTTCGGCGGAAAAGTACCGCCTACGGCGGAAAAATACCGCCTACGGCGGTAGTCGGTAGATAAACTCACAACAAACAAAAAGCAACGAAGAAGGAGCCAAAGAATAACAAATTTCACCAACAATAGCAAAAAACAAACTTGTCCTCAAAACAAAAATCTCCCAAGCAACTTTAAGATCAGAATTACTACCACCACCACCAACAACAAACCTCAAAAAAGAGGGTAAAAGAAAAGAAAGCCATAAAATCTTTTGAGAAGCAGCAATCAAAGCAAACTGTCCAAAATCAAGAGACGTCCAACCAAACTGGTTTGAAGCGTAAAAGAGAAAAAAGACTTGAGCGCCAGCTAAAAGAAAGCCAAAGATGGCGAGGATAGTGATTAAAGCAGAAGCAGTAGGTATTTTGAATATTTGGTGAAGAGTAGAAGCAGTAGAGCTGACTGATTGCTTGAAGACAGAGAGTATTGAAGTATTTGTCGTGTCTTGCGCGAAAGAATCAACGGACACAGCCTCAGACGATGGAAACACAATTAGCAGGTACAGCAGCAGCAGTATTGCGATTGCCAGACTCGTCCCGAATGTGGCAGTGAAGGAGAGCCAGTTTGCCAGGGAGCCGCCAATCAGCGGACCCAGCGTGATCGCCACGGACATTGCGGCGTCCATCAGCAGAAACCAGCGCGTGCGTTCGGCCGGCGCGCTCGTGTCGGCGAGGTAGGCGGAGGCTGCGGTTCGGAACAGCACGAGACCGCCGCTCGCGCCGCTGGCGAAGGCGGCGGCGGCCAGCGCGGCGAGCAGCGCGTCGTTGCTTGGCTGCGCAGGGTTCGACTCGAACGCCGCCGCCACGCACAGCGCCGCCGCCGCCGCGGCCGCCGTCGCCGCCGTCGACGCCCGCAGCGCGCGCGTGCGGCCAAGCAGCCGCGGCGCGTCGAGCAGCGCGCCGCCGCACGCGAGCGCCGCCAGCGCCGGCAGCTGCTCCGCAAGCCCAAGCCGCAGCGACCACGTGGCCGCGCGCGCCTGCACAAGCCCGTCCGCCGCACAAGCCGCATAGTCGGCGTGCTTCGAGCCGCACACAAGCAGGAGCACGAGCTGCTGCTGCGGCATGTAGCCGACCGTCACGGCGAGCGTCTTGAGAAAGAAGGCCACGAGCGCGTGGTACGGGTGCGGCTGCAGCCCAAGGACTCCCATTTTATAATATTTAAAACCGCGGGATCACTCCTTTCCCTATTGCCATCGGATGTCCCCGATCCTTCGTCCGCATATACTCTGTAGACCCATCCGGCCGCTGCACGCGCTCCAAAATGTTCATATCAACAAGATTCCGCAGAATACTCAAGTAATCCGGCTTCATGAATTCAGAAACAGTCTGCGCATCTCCCACTGTCTCTGTAATCTGCTTGACCACACGTTCCTGTGTCAACTTTTCTTGCAGTGGAAACAGCGTCCCCACATACCGCACCACGGCTTCCCATCCCGATTTCTTTGATGGAAAGACTGTCAGTCGGTTTCCATTGACGAGTGTGCCTCCGTGCAAGGTAATCACTCGAGCATACACTTCTCGTGCAAGAAGATCGCCCATTGGAGCTTGAATACTATTCGAGCCGTCCATCATCTTGCTGTCCAAATCAATGTTTCCATCATAGTTTGCGAGCAGCCCTTCGAGGAATGGCGTTGACAGGTTTGCGAAAGCAGTCATGATTGTGTGTTAAAAAATCAACAAAGAATAAAAAAGCATGGACCTTGCAATCGCAAAACTCACTCTCGAAACACGTCAAAAGAAGCGTCTTTTGAACAGAATCAAGGCCGCAAATGTACACGCCAAAGAGCTTCTCCAACATGAGAGTTTGAAATCGCATCAACAAGACAACAATGTCGAAGAAGCAAAAGGAAAAGAACTCGCACAGAACGCGCTGATTCTCGGTGCGAAAGCAGCTGAATACAAGGACAGAATCAGAGAGCTGTCAGCCAACTTTGGGTACTCTAGCACCGAAAATGACTTGACCTCGATTGAATGCTTGACAAGAGACATTGGCTTTGCACGGACAAACCACCTGCGGCCAAAACAGGAAACTTTGGCCGCTTTCAAAGAACTGCCGCCTGACATTCACCTCGCGAATCTGATGCTTGCAGAAAAGAAGGCTTACTTGTCCGAACTGATTCGAAGAAAGGACAAACTGTTGCAATCAATCACTCTCTAAAACCCCATACACCCATTTCAAATAAATACTCTCTCTCTTTATTTTTATAAAACATAAACCGCATGAGATATTATTATTTTGGATGGTTTAAATAGAAGCTGTTAAAAAATGTACGAAAATTTACGAGATGCTCAAAGTTCCAAAGTCCATGTCAATGACGCCGTGCCAGTAAAGTCTTATTTCCATCAAGTTTCCCACCGTAGTGATGGTAAAGGGGACGCTTAGCCATGTCCAACCATTTTCAAAATATCGGTTCACAACAGAATCCATCCCGAATTGATTTGAAGCCAACGATGATACGCCATCGAATATTTGTATAGATAGTATTGTTGCGCTTGATATTGTTTCTGGCTGGAGGGAAAAGGAAACGGGCTTAGAAATTTACGATCATCGAAACTCAAAGGCAAAAAAGAAAATAACCGCGTTTATACCTTTGCAGCCAAGCGAACATTAAAATTAGCGGTATAATTTCCCACTGGCATTTGAACAAACGGGCCAGCAGCAACAAGACCAGAAGCAATAGTTACACGCTGAGCTGTTCTGGCACAAAGTACATTGGGAAGGGTCTCTACAATAAAAAAAAAGGAGATACAGCCAAGGTTTAAAAAAAAAGTGAAGACTGGAGGAGCAATCGAAATGAAAAAAAAAAACGCGCTTTACGTGGATAATGGACAAACCCAGGCATTGGCGAAAAGGGTGCCTCCATCGGCTCAAAAGTCCACAAAGCTCCCGCACCCAACGCCAACATTGCCAACACAGTCGTCTCTGTATTAATAACAGACCCATCCCCCTTCTCAACCCCCGTCTTCCAACTCGCAAACACACCCGTCCCACTCGAAACAATCTGCAACGATAAAATATGACTATGCAAAGACGCCACATGCTGTACCACCAAACTCAGCTCTGATGGATTATCCTTCAACCAACCCGAATCAAGAAGCCGTTGAAAAACCATCTTCATTTGACACAAGTGATAAAAATCCTTGATCCCGCGGTAATCAAACCTCCAAGTCGCCTTATTCCAAACCGCATCCGATTTCGAAACAAGTGCATAAAACGCCGCGAAAACCGTCTCCCATTCCTTAATATTCGCGAAATACAAGGCATGTAAGGATATCTGATCCGGGTACTGCGCTGGATCCACAAGCGCTAGTGGATACGGGTTATACGTGGTATCCCCTTCCAACACAACGAACCGCGATTTCACAGAGGATTCGAATAGCCCCCATGGCTCGCTGGATCGATACGCGCGCATGGCGATTCTGGCAACGTAGTTGTCGTCATACCAAGCGTGGTAAAATGGGGTTCCTTGGTACAAGTTTTCGTTCACGCCAACGTGTTCGACAAATGCGAATGCATCGTCTGGGGGTGCGGGTTTGTTGTTGTTGGAGGAGGGAGGGGAGGAGCCTGAGTAGTCGAGTTCGCCGTCTTGGTCAAAGTCTGCAAACAAGATGCCTTGTCCATCGCGACACGTTGAGATCACGGGCGGCTTCGTTCCGTCGTACAGCACTGCGTTGAAGTTGTATGGATGCGCGGATGTGGCCCATTGTGGGTAGTAATTGAATCTGTAAGTCAACTGGGAGACACGTTGGAACGTTCCAAAGGGACCTTTTGCGAATGCTAACGCGGCGAACCCGCGCGAGAGGTGTTGGCCAAAGAAGCGGGTTGTGGATGTTGTTAGGAGTTGGGGCGTCTTTGAAGAGTTGGGAATGGTTTCGGTGCGGGTGATGCCAAGCAGAATCAAGGAAATGGCGCCGGCAAAGAGGATGAGGGCTAGGAGGCCGATGCAGTCGTCGTGCTTTTCCTTGTGTTTGTGGTGGAGAAAGTCGGGTATCCAAGGCCGGGCTGGTGGGTCTGGGTCTGTCAGTTCTGTTTCAGGAGCTGAGGGCATTTTGATTTCAACCCGCTTGGAAAGAAAAATCTCGAACGTCTTTCTGGCTGGCAAATCCTTATTCATAAGGGAAGACCAAGTCAATCTAATTATTAATAATGTACATAACGAAGACCCGAGAAAAGGAAAGACCACCTGGGAAGGGGTCAGAAAAGGAATAGAAATGGAAAGGAAGAGACTCAATATACCAGAAAACAATGAAAATGAAGAAAAAGCAGCCAAGCAAGAGGCAATGAAACCCTGGGCCCTAGCTTCAAGTACCTTAGGGGCAGTGGCGCCCCCCTAGGAGTAAATCAAGAGCCCAGTCAAAATTACAGGGGTGTAGGGAGGATGAAGAAAGGGAGCAAGTGATTGGGATAAGTCAGGGTTGTATTATTTGTAGGCAGGAGGTCTGAAAGGGAATAGTGTAAATGGGGCCAGGTCTTGTTAAACCATTTTATGAAATTACGTGGGGATAAGCAGTTCGACAAAGTTTTTATATCAAAAAACAGCTCATGTCATTAAAAAAAAAAGGTTGATGAGCTGGGCTCCCAGAGACCCACTGCCCCTACGTGACCCAAATTGCATCCCTTCACTGGGAAACTCACACCATTCTGAAGTATGCTTAAGAGAGAAGGAATTGAGCACTTGGGAGCATGCTTCTGCCTCTTCAGGCAGTGTGTTTATGGTAGTGCAACCAGCACATATGAAACTGGGCTGCCAGCTGCAACCCCTCAACCCGCGCCAATGCCAGTCTCAAATCAGCTGCTGAATAGTGTATAGAGTGCTTGTATCAGCTTTGGGGCATTCCTCAGGCACCTGCTGTCCAACGAGACTGAGCTGGGCTTACGTGACCCAAATTGCATCCCTTCACTGGGAAACTCAAAGGATAATAAATTATGCACAGGCTAGATAAATTTTAGCACTTGGGAGATGGATCTGGCTCCTTCTTGGTTGTAGGGTTCCAGTCCTTTTTATTTTCTTTCAATTGTCAAATCAAAATGCAAAACTGGTCTGAATTTTGTGTATTGCAGCATCACGTGCAACAATGGATTTGGTTGGTTTGGTTTACAAAGTGCATGGGCAAGGTAACGCGAGGACATGCTGTAACCCAAGGGTGATTATCAGGAAAATTATGGTCTTGAACGCTGATGCCTTAACTTGATACAATATAAAAAGGGTTTAGGTGGTGATTACAAACTGTGGGGGGCTTAAAGCTTCCATTGTTAGTCTCATTGGTGCGTCAACACTGAATCAGAGGCAGACACTCGAGTGATGGCACTACTTGCTGGGTCTTGGGTAAAGTAAGCATGTTGAGGCCATTTAAGTCTGGATGAATCATAGGACAGAACAGCTTCTTGGTGTTGTACAGTGGTGGATCATCAGACATCTTTCTTTTTTGATTGAGAAGCTCCCAGCAAAGCAAAGAATAGCTATTATATAATAACCTTTCAAAGATTCTAAAGAGATATACTGATGCTTCCAAAATCCAAGTCACAATATCCATGCCAATACAGTCTCAACTCAATGACATTTTCAACCACGTCTAGTTTAAATGGCAACCTCAACTGTTTCCAACTTTCATCAAGCCATGAGTTTATGAGATCGTCAAAGTTGTATTCACAAACGGCAATGGTGGAGATGCCATCAAATACGTGTGCAGTTAGGATTGGCATATTTGTTCGTTGCGCTCCCTTCACAACACGAATATTGAAGCGAGCAGAATAGCTTCCAGTGGGGATTTGAACATTAGGTCCTTGAGCAATGAGGCCATTTCCGATTTTATCAAACTCGTACATTCGAGCACATAGAATATGAGGCAATGTATCTGCGGTAACGTCAAAATGTCGAATAATTACATAAAAATTAAATAAATTAATACCTGGAAACTGGATAAATCCCAGAGATGGAGCGAACGGATACTCCGTTGGCTCAAAGGTCCACAAACTGCCTGAGCCAAGAGCAAGCATCGCCAACACCGTTGTTTCCGTATTTATCAAAGATCCATCTCCCTTTTTAACACCCGTTTTCCAACTCGTAAAGGCACCCGACTTTCCTTTAAGCTGAAGAGTCATAATCTGTCCATGCAATGCAACAATATGTTGAAACACCAAACTCTCCTCCTTCCCATTCCTTTTCAAATACCCAGAATCCAACAATCTCTGAAAAACCATCTTCATATCGCATAAATGATAAAAGTCATGAATACCAGGATAGTCGAATCGTTTCGTAACAAGATTATACTTTGCCCCCGACTTTTTCAAAAGCGCGTCCACAGCCAATTGTACTTTTCCCCAGTGCCCGTTATTCGCCAAGTAAAAAGCATGCAAGGAGATTTGATCCGGATACTGAGCTGGGTCCTCCAACGCGTGGGGATACGGGTCGTGTGTTGCATCTCCTTCCATCACGACAAAACGCGACTTTACGGGAGAGTCGTGGAGACCCCAGGGCTCGGATGAGCAATGCGCGCGCATGGCGATGCGAGCTACATAGTTATCGTCGTACCATGCGTGACAGAAGGGAGTTCCTTGGTGTTCGTGTTCGTTGACTCCCCAATGCTCGATGAAGGCGAATGCATTTTCGGGTCCATGGCATACATCGATTTCTCCGTCATTGTTGAAGTCTGCCAAGAGGATTCCTTCGGCGTCGCGAGCTGTCGTCATGTCGGGTGGGTGGGAAGCTTGAAACAGAAGCAATGAATGAAACTGCCAAAAGATTCGGAGCTTAAATTCAAACCAGCTTCGAGAACGGCGCCAAAGTTGAACGGATGGTCTATTGTCGCCCATTGCTTGTAGTAGTTGTATTCGTACGTCAGTTGCTTGACTGGCCTGAATACACCAAGCGGGCCCTTTGCGAATTCGAGGGCTGGGAATCCACGTGAAATATGCTGGCCATAGTGGGATTGTTTGCTGAGCTGTAGAATCAGAACTGCTTTTCGCGATGGTTCTCCCTTTGCCGTTCGGTCATCTTCAACGCAAACCACACCAGACAGTATGCCAGTCGTGCCATTCAAGTAGTCCAGCAACGCTCCAACACCAGGAAACCAGCACGAAAACAGTCCACCAGTCATTTTGGCGGGACCTTTTTTTCAAATAGAATTTCTAGAATTTCACAAGCTTTGACATTGCAACCATCTTTCAAAAGTATCATTGCTGATATTCTTGGAAGAATTGGGAGCGTACCATCATCCACTGGCATGCAGTCTCACTCAGACCGGACCGCTCTAAGAGGAGTACCCCTAAATGTTATTATTTTTCAGTGTTTTTCTCTATCGAACTTTTAACCTTATACTTTTATATATACCACAGGATTTCCACGAAATTTGATTTTGGTCAGAGAATATTACGTATTCCAGATTGATTACACCCAAATTAAATTAAAAAAAAAGGAACCAAAAAACCAAACCAAAAAACCCAAACTATAATAATTTAATTTCAACGCCGACGCTTCTTCACTAAATCCCGCAGGTCTTTTGGCAACTCAAACTCCTGGTCTTCCAGCTGCGGATAGTCTCCAAAAATACCATAATCAATCACAGTCTTCTTCACATGTACGCGCGAAGAAGATCTTCGACTTTTGAGGTTTCTGCCCGTGTCAGCTCCCGCGGCAGTAAGAGTTTCGTCTTCTGGCAAGTAAATAGACGCGAAGGCTAACGGCGATGACGATTTGGCGGGTTCCAGCTTTGCGCTCGCCTCTTGGATAATCCGTCGAATCTTTGCATCAGGGAAACCAGCAGACTTTTGCGGAGTATATAACTCGTCGTTCGGGTTATCTCCTGGCACCGGCAAAGCATCGGCAAGTACACCCAATCCCCCTAACCGCAAAGAAGATCTCCTCCTTTGAACTAAATCACCAACTGGTTCCGCCGCGAGAGCTGCATCCGCAGAGTTGGCGCTTTTTTTCTTTTGGCGTTGGGTCTTGCTGTTTTGAGTTGTTGGAGGTATTGGATTTGTGACGACGGCGTCAACTGCTGCACTGATTCGTGATGGGCTTTCGCCAATTCGTCTGCGAGATCTCGGGGACTCCATCAATTCTTGTTCGTGCAAAGCTTTAGCAAGACGTTCGTCTTCCAATAGTTGACGTTCTTGAGCGTCATCATCGCCTAGCACGTTTTCCTCCACCTGGTGTTGACTGGCAACAGCACCCTTTGATTCCATGTCCAATTCGTTTTGACTCACGGACAAGGAAGACTGGGATTCTTCTAACGATGATAGCGGTGACGGGTCTTCTGTTGTCAATTTCGGCGACAACCGAGTGGAAATGGGAGCAGGCATACAGTCTTGGAAGGTGTCAAATACAGATTCTGGGACACCGTTGGCCAAACAGCCAGTATCTTTATCGATTTCTAGCATGGCTTCTTGTTCAAATGCCCGCTCAAGAGCGGGGCCGCTTCGAGCCAAAAGTCGATCGGCTGCTCGATACCAAGGTGTGTCTGGTCTATTATACAATTGCGCGTTCCTGCAAATAAGCAAAAAGTCGTCCTATTTTTTATAAAAAAAAAGGAATGTCAACAAAAAGTTGTCTCGTGGTGGGCAAAAAAAGAAGCATCATTACTTTAAACTGAGAGACAGAGCGATACTCGTTATCTTCCACTTTTTCCTCCATTTCTTCAAAACTCATTGCCTTGCCAACAACACTCAAGTAATCAGGCACAGCCTCCAAATCCACAGGCTCCTCAAACAATCCCTTCACGTCCAACTTTCGAATTTCGAGTAAAATAGGACGCAATATAAATGTGAGAGGATTGAGACACAAATCCATGATTTGAAGTTGCGTGTTGCTTCGCTTTAATCTCTCCCGTTCACGTTTTTTGACGAGCTCGCAAAGCATTCGGACGCGTTCCAAGTCATTGCGGATTTTCTTGAGGATATCGATCCGTTTCGCGCGGATGGTTTCATCTTGTTGGATAACTGTACTCGTTGCAGTCCATGGCTGTATCAGTCACGCTTTAGAATACAGCACCAAGACCAAAAAAGAATACAGTCAAATACCTCTAAATGAAGTCTCTTCAACAAGGGTGCACCTCTGCGTCCTTCTCGCTTTAACGCCCAGTACCGGCAACACTTTTCCACGAAAGCATTCTTTCCACGAACAGCGCTACTCCCTCGAATCGCATTACTAACAGCACGACAAATACCCAAGGGAATAATTGGGGTAGCGATAAGACGCTTATATGCTTCGTCCTGAGCTTTCAACAACTCATGGTCGATTTCATCATTTGCAGAAGCACGGCCCTCGCCAAGGTAATCGTTTTCTTCTTCTTCTTCAGCGTCGGATTCGAGTTGTTTCCGTTTTCGGGTATTCGGAGCAGAGTAGTTGTTGCTGGAAGGACTTGTCTCTCGTTTGGTTTTTTTGGATGGAGGACTTGCTGACGCATCATCTTCAAGTTGTTGCTGGTTGGTTGGTTCATGGAAACCGAGGAGAAGTTCAGCTTCTAATTCGGGAGTTGTTTTGAATTTTCCGTGGCTCAGGTTGTGTTGGCGTCGAAACAAAAAGATTTCTTTTTCCACATCGATTTGGTCGCGATACTCTTTCTGTTTTTTTTTTTTTGGTCAGATATGATGGGACCAAACAGACCAATGAAGAAATGAAAAGTACTCAACTGGTGCATGCTTATCGCAGTGGCTTTTCATGTCATCACCAATCTTCATGAACAACTTGCATTTTTTGGCACATGTGACATGGTAACTGGCATAGCAACTTTTTGTGGAACACTGAATACAAGCTCCTTTCTTTCTTCCACATAGATAGCAAGTCAATTTGTATCGAGAAGATGGCACACTCTTTGAATCAATCGGTTCCATATACGTTGCATTCCCGAAAGACGCTTCTGGAATCCATTGAGCACAAACAACATGCGCCCATCTGTTGGAATTTGTTTGCTTCAAGGCGCCATTCTCATTGGGACAGAGACAACACGACACTGGTCTGTCTGGACTGACCATACATCTCCGGCATAGCCACTGTCCTTCTGGAATGAAGGGGACTCCATAGCAATCCTGATGTACTGCTAAATTGCACCCGTCACAGAAAACGATGGCGTTGCTGTTCTCGCATTCGCCGTCATCACAAATGGCGCAATTAATATCTTCCGGTTCGTCCAAGTCTCTTTGCGGTTTCGGAATTTGCTTAAATAGGTCGAACCACTCCTTTTCTAATCGATCCATTATGAATTCAAAGAGAATGTCGGGAATAGGTGGTTCAGAGGAGGCTGAATGGCGTTGTGCGTTTTGAGCGGCGAGCCAGGCTTTGTCTTGTTCGTCCATATCGTATTCAATTCGGCTGTTGAGTTCTTCTTCGGTTGGTTCTATGATGTGATGTGTTGTGTTCCGTTAGGGATCCTTGTTGGGAACAAAGAATAAAGTGGCACAATACACACACACACACACCTATGTACCGAAAGTACTGATTTTCTTTAAAATCAAACGAGTATCCCACTGACCGCCCGTTACAAATCTCTTCTTCGTCGTCACTACTATGGTCATCTCCATCATATCCAACGTTGGAAAGACTGGCCCGACCCCAGCGACCGAAAGTAGATGATGATTGAGCAGAACGCGAAGAGGAAGTAGATGCTGACTTGAGTAGCAAAGTCTTTTTTTTCTTTTTAATAAGCTCGTAACGCGGTTGTGGCACGGGTTTCGTGAATGTAATGTGAGAAGATGGAAGCTCTGATGGAATCGTGAATTCCAAAGGGGGAGGCTCATCATCAAACATGGACTGCAGTGGATCTTCGGATGAAGTTTGATCGTCTTCTGCATTATTGGGTGTACGGCGTGATTTTGGTGGATCTGGAGATGAGGACTTTCGTTTCTTGGGTGAGACTGATCCTGCAACAATAGATCAAAATGTGAGATTCCAAAGCATATTTGCGCGCACCTTTTCTAGTATTCCGATCCTTCAAGTTGGGTGCTGGAGGCGACACTGCCGGCGGAGTGGCGGGATTAGAGCCGATGGCCGACAAGATGACGTCGAAGCCCGAGCGCAGCAGACCAGCGAAGCCCTTGCCTGACGCCGCCGCCGCCGCTGTTTTTTCTTCGGGATCGAGTCGATGCGCGCGCACGACGCCCGCGCGCGGATGCAGCCGCACGAGGCGCAGCGCGGCGGCGGCGTCGAGGCCCGGCGCGACGTCGGCAAAGGCGCGTTCTTCGAGCGGCGGCGGCGGCAGCGGCGGCTTTCTGCGCGGCGACGTCTGCGGCTCGGCGGCGTCGTTCTCGTCCTTCTTCGGCCGCTCGTCTTTCGCTTTTTCCTTCTCTTTTTCCTTCTTTTCTCGCGCGTCTTTTTCGTCTTTTTCGTCTTTTTCGTCGTCCTTCGCCGCCTCGCCGTGCGCGAGAATATCGTCAAACATGGCCGCAAACGCCCGGTCTTTCTGCAGAAACTCGCTGAGCCCTGTCGCCCGCTTGCTGCTGCGCCCCTTGAGCACCGGCGATGTGTTGCTCTGCTGCGGCGGCGCCATCGCTGTTTGTTTTAATTTTATTTTTTTTTTTGATTTATTTTATTTTATTTTACTTTATTTTATTTTATTTATTTATCAAAAAGTAAGACCCTCCAAAACAGATCTTGAGCAGCAACACAACTAACCAACGAACCAAACCAAACCAACAAAAAGTGATTGAAGTTATTGTCAACGATCGACTGGGCAAGAAAGTCAGAGTGAAATGCAAGTGAGTGTGTTGTCCGCAGTCAGTCTCTTCCTTTGCCGTCACCTCCCATCGCATGGCATTCATCTGATCCGACTTGTTTTGAATTCAAAGCTGACGAAGCGCTCTTTTCTTAGTGGTGACGATACTGTTGGGGACCTGAAAAAACTGATTGCCGCTCAAATCGGAACAAAAGCGGACAAGATCATTCTGAAGAAATGGTACAATGTATTTAAGGACCATATTACGCTGGAGGATTGTATGTATCATTCTTTAACTTTTTTTTTTTTTTGGAAGGTTGATTCTCCTAACTTGTGTTTCAGATGAAATCCACGATGGCATGAGTCTGGAACTCTACTATTCATAGCTGCGACTTCTTGTTTTCTTGAGAATACATATATAAATACACCATTGGCTATTGACCCTCGTTTCATCGAAATTGCGAAAAAAAAAACTTCTGGAATTCCATTATTCCAACAATCACCCACCACCTGCTCCTGACAACCCGTTCCTTCCGGACAGAGTACTGCAGTCTATAAACTACTCGAAACGGGACACAAAAAACTTAATCTATTCATGAGGATATATCTCGCTTCGCAATCCTGCTTTCGTCACCAGGTAACAAAAACAGAATATGTGGACAATGCAATGATACAGCCTCTCTTTAGAATACAAGCAAAACCGCCACAATGCAAACACCCATATTCCTCAACTTCGCCGGCTCTCGCCTTGGGGCGAACACATTGACCAAATCGATACTTCATCTGGATGGAAACGTGAAAGCCATGAAAGACATCTCAGCCACAGAAGGTCTCTTCGCCATTGGCTATGACCGAAGAAGCTATCCCGAATCCCCGTATCTTGCGCGGATCCACCAATTCGCCAAACTGTTTCTTTTTAGCCCCGTCAGTGCCCTATACACATGTATGGGGCAGCGCGCATTCTTGAATTGAGCAGTGACACGAATACTGAAGACATCAAGTGACAAGAGAGAATACCTTCCAAAACTGTTGAGCAGAGATCCTGATTTATTCATCTGGACAAAAAGAAACCACAAACGAATCTCGGCTACCAAAGACCCAAACCTTCAACAGAGACAGCCACGTATTCCACGAAACCAGCCGCGGGCTCTCCTTATTTTTTTGCTCCAATATGGCTCGACACACCCTAACGAAGCGAAGCGTCCAAAAACCAAACGGCCTAAAAAAATCATTGCCCCTTAAAAACAAGCACGGAACAAAACAACTCGCGTGTGTTCTCTAGTACTGGTGATTTGGAACACAATGTGTTTATTTAATAAAACTCTTAACCATGATGAATATAAAGTAAATATGTTGAAGCACACACCTGGTGATTTGGAACACAATGTGTTATCTATCCCAAATCACCAAGATTTCTGTTTTGTCCCGGTTTTCCGAAATGTTCCGAAACGCGCCGAGAGGGCATTTTCACTGTGCCGCTTCCAGAACTCGTGGAAGTCCACGCTCCCCTTGAACAAGCCCATCTCGCGCGTGAAATCTCCGTGCTTACTCTTGCCCAGACCCTTTGTCATCACGTCCGCCACATTTCTTGACGTGTGAATCTTCCGCACTTCAATGACTCCCCTCTTCACCATGCATCTTAACATCATATACTTCGTGTCCATGTGTTTCGTTTTGTGCCTGTCCGCCCCTTCCTGTGTATTTCTCACAGCTCCAGCGTTATCACAATGCAGCACCGTTGGGTTTGGTTGTGGAAATCCCAGCCATTCCATCACATTTCTACCCCATTCCGCAATTTTGCCGCCGCTTGCGAGTGCCAGGGTTTCCGATGCGACCGTAGAGTCTGTCACGATATCTTGACTCTTGGATACTGGAGCTATGGCTGCTCCAGCCAGCATCATCACTAAACCTGTTGTCGATTTCCTCGTGACCTTGTTCCCGGCTAGGTTCGCATCACTGAACACTTCCAGAATCATGTCCGTGTCAGCTTTGAAGTAGAGTTTCGTCGTGTTGGAGCCGTTTAAGTACTGTAGCAGATGCTGAGCTGCCGCCCAGTGGGTTTTGTTGGGGTTATTGGCGTAGGAGCACATTCGGCCTAGAGTTTCGATGATGTCACCCCTTGTGAGACATGCGAATCGTAGCAGTCCTAGTAATCTCATCCATCTCCCCTCGAAGAACGCTATGTCCTCATTTGGGGTTGGTTGGTCCGTGTCGAAGGTGTCTTCTAATTTTGGGTTCCATGGAGTCGATCTTGAAATCAGCTTGTTTCCAGAAAAATATTTTTCTTCCAAGAATTCGTCGATGATGCTTTGAATGTAGACTATCTGGTCCATGGTAGAGTATCCCTTGTGGTATTCACAGTTGATTCCAGCCCACATTCCAATTCCCTCTTGCCACTTCACTTCGACCTTAGTAGCTAACCACTTCCAGAATTCTAGGGTGTCTTCCTGAAATTGGCAGCCAAGCTTCCCGTCGTCTGAGTGCCATAAAGTGTACATGATTCCTCCTGACTTCTTCGAGGTGGCTTTGAAGAGGCATGGCGCGCCGGGGCATTCTTCAAAACCGTATTCTGCGAGGAATTCGTTTCTCAGACACTCCCAGAGGTAAGCCCCCTGCTTGAGGCCGTAAATTCCTTTTAAGGCTAACAACACTTTTCCTTTGTCCTCTTCTCCTAGTTGCATTCCTTGCGGGATTCTGATGTGGATTACTTTGTCGATGTCCGAGTTGTGGTAAGCACCTTTTACATCCCCTTTCGACATGTGGAGACCGAGATGCGTGCAAATTGCTTGGAATATTTTTGCTGATTCGTGGTATGGAGTTGATGCAAATACCTTGTCGTATTCGCTGGAGAGTTGTTTTGAACCGTTGATGACCAATCGCGCCTTTTTCTTCTTTGCTCCCGTGCTTTCGTCCACCTTGATTTTTAATACCCAAATTGTGTTCAATAGGTGCTGTCCTGCTTCGGCTTCGACAAGTTTCCAAGACGCCTTTTCTGTAAACTGGTCCAGTTCCTCATTGATAGCCTCCACCCATTCTTTGTCTTTCAAGGCTTCTTTGATGTTCTTTGGACCGTCAATGGTTCCAAATGCGAGGCCTCTTTTTAGAGCAATGAACGCTAGGAATGTTGGTTCGTGAATCATGTACCCAGTCTCGTCGTCAAGTCGCGGAAGTCCGGCAAATAGAGCGAGTCTATTTGGTGGTTTTGACTCTCGGGGAGACCGTCTCGGTGGGGTTTGCGGAGTTGATGGCGGAGATGGTGTGCTGCTGGAGTCGAGGGGTGGTGGAGATGTTATGCTTGGTGAGTCGCTGCAAATGGAGGATGTCTCTGACATGTCGTCGTCTTGAGGCTCGTAGTTGGAGCTGGAGTCTTCCTGGTAAGTTTCCATGCCTGTTGCTTGGATATCCATCCCGTTGTCCTGGATAATACTTTCCAGCTCCTCCACACTTTTCTCGATTTCCATCTCGTCATGTCCCTCTTCATTCTTTCTCTCTTTTTTCACGCTCTCTTTTGCGTTGACAAAGTCTTCGTCTTCATCCCATCCTTCTTTGTCGTGGTGATTGTTGTATTGTGTTAACTGAATTTTATCCATAGATGTCTTCGGGTTGTCGACGTCGAATTGGTTCTCAACGAAAAAGACGTCTCTGCTGATTATGGTGCTGTTGTCTTCGAATAGGATTCTGTATCCGCGCTGCGTGTTTGTTTGTCCGTCAGGATAGGCGTAGGAGATGAAGCGTCCTCTCCTTGCTCTATCTTGGGTCTTTCCGCCTCCTGGAATGAAAGGGTATGCCAAGCATCCAGGAACTCGGAGATCTGATACAGTTGGCTTGCGCTTGAAGGTCATTTCGTAGGGGGTGAGTGCCATTGAAGAATGTTTTGATCTGTTCCACACGTGACATTTGCATTCCAGGAGATCCGGCCACAAGTCCCTTGGCATTTTTGTTTCAGATAGAGTTGCCCTGACTCCGTCCATTGCTGTTCGGAACCATCCATCGATTTCCCCGTGTTGGTTGTGTGCGCCAGTGGAAGTTGTTATGAGCCGAATTCCTGCTTCGTGGCATGCGTCTTTCAACGTGGATCCCGTGAAGTTGCTGCCCTGGTCAGAGTATATTTCCTGCAGTTTTTCGCCGGTAGTTCTTTCTAACATATCCTTTACCCATAGGATGATGCTGCTGGCTTCCTCCATTTTCATGGAATACAGTTTGAACATCAGTCTCAGTTGAGTCCTGTGGACGTTCACTCCTAGATAGCCGATGACCCCGCCTCTCCCTAGTCTTGTCATACCGTCTTCTCCTCTTCCAGGGAAGCCCACGTCCATGGATATTTGAGAGAGTATGTTTCCGTCTCTTGGTTTCCTTTTGTTGTATGGTTGCTGATGACTTTTTCCTAGGACGCAGTCTTCGCAGAAGAAATCTTTGATTGTCTTTGGACCGTCAATTTTGAGTCCGTGAACCACTTTTGAAGTTTCTATTATTTGGTCTGGAGACGCGTGCATGAATCTTGAGTGCCACAGTTGGATGCTCTTCTCGCTGGGTATTCCTTTTCCGATGAAGGCTTTTGCCAGTAGTGCTTGGTCCGCAGGTATGGTGTTGATTTTCCACGTTCCGTCTTCTTCGTCTACACTTTTCAGTACTTTGTGTGGACCTGACAAATCCAGGCGGCCAATTGCTACCTTCTTGTCCACATGGTTGAACCAGACATCGTAGCCCTTTTTTAGTAGGTCGATGACTGCGATGAGGGTTGCTGGTGCTTCGGGAACAAGCTGGATTTGGTCTACCTCGAATTCTCCGAAGTTAATTGATCCTTGGATTCCGGCACTCTGGATGTTATTGCCTGATGCCGTTTCGTATGCTATTGTTGGTCCAGCGAGCATGTTGGACAGTTGGTTTATATCACCCGTCATGGATTTACTGCATGCTGAGTCAATGTAAGCTGGGGACTTGCTTTCGGAGACTGGAGCAGAGATGTAAGCGGACATCGTGGCTTTCACCACCTTTATTTCGGCCCCATTCAACACCTTCCCATCCTTTTCCTTCACTAACTTTTCGACATCCAGGCTTGTGAACGGCTTCTCCAATACGATTATGGCGTATGTACCACCTGATTTCTTGGATACTGCTACGAAGGAATCTTCAGCCAGTTTTGTTGGTTTGAAGAATTCGGCGACTTGTTGAATTGACGTCCCGCCAGCCAATTTTGTCATCACAAGTTGAGCTGGTTTTCTGTCTGATGGGACTGGTCGCGGTTGTCGAGGTTTGTCGTTTCCTTCGAGTCTGGCTGCCATTGCTTTTACTAACTCCATCATTACCGCCATGTTGGGGTCGGTTTGTTGGGTCGCCGCGGCTGCTATGGCTTGGACTGGTTGCGCGAGTTTTTCCTCTTCCCTGGCAGCGATAACCGACAGAACACTTGCGAAGGCCTTGTAGTCGTCTGGAGGACATCCGGTGAGTTGAGTTCTCATGTTGTCCCTTTGTCCATGGTCTTCAATGCCGTAAACTAGGGTGTAACCGCATTCCTTGTTCCAACTTTCATCATCGGGTTGGCCTAGTTCTTGTGCCTTGAGCTTCAGAAGGTTGAATCTGGTGAACCATTGGTACTTGGATTCGTGAGAGTGTTTCTTGGCTGTGGAAACGTCTCTTCTCGCCTTGGAGAGAGCTTGGCCAGGGTTGAATGCTATGGTAGCTGCAAGAGCATCGAATCTTGCTTTGATTGACCCAGTGGCGGAGTTGTAGGAAGCAAGCAGCGTGGCATCAAGGTGAGGAGTGACAATTTCGTTTATCTTTGACGACACTTCATTCCAGGTGGAGAATGCTTCGAAGTATTTGTCTTCATTGAAACTGTTGTCGGCGTTGAAAATTGGGTCATCTTCCGAAGGCTCAGGGATTTCATAAACAATGAAGTCTGAGTAAAGACGGACTGTCTTTGTGGATTGAAACTCTGCTCCGCTGTTGTCGAAGGAGATAATTGTTGGTTTGTAGTAGTATGCTTTTTCAAGCTTGTTCTTGTTAACTGCTGATCTCACGCTTGCAAGCCAGGAGATTGAATGGTGGCTCTTGTTCTGGGTTGTGAGTGGCTCGAAACTCTGCCCTCTCTTGAGGGTGTATGTCGTGGCCATAGTTTTCTCTTTTCGTTTTTCTTGTAGCTCAATGGAGGGTTAAGACTCCTAATCCGTGTGTTCTCTAGTACTGGTGATTTGGAACACAATGTGTTTATTTAATAAAACTCTTAACCATGATGAATATAAAGTAAATATGTTGAAGCACACACCTGGTGATTTGGAACACAATGTGTTATCTATCCCAAATCACCAAGATTTCTGTTTTGTCCCGGTTTTCCGGAATGTTCCGAAACGCGCCGAGAGGGCATTTTCACTGTGCCGCTTCCAGAACTCGTGGAAGTCCACGACTCGCTGCAGCAGAAATAACAAGTATGTGAGCGCGTCGAATCGGAGATTTTTCAAGTGTGAAAAAAGTGACCACGATGCTAAACACCACCAGACCTCACGCCGCCATTGTAACTGTGGCGATGTTCTGTCGCGTTTTTGTTTTTTTTGGCCATGGATTTTTCTCGCAAAAGAGTAGTTTTCGGGAAACTTCTTGAGCAGCAGCCGTTGCATGGAAGTGATAGTCAATGCGCTGACGAGGGCTTTGTTTCTCGTTGTTGAGTTATTGGGGAAAACTGAATCTGTGGGGAAAGATCATCATGTTCACCCTTAGAATAACGAATCCAAAGAGGACGCGGTCTTTTTTTGACACCTGTAATGAAAGCGCGGGCTTCAAAAACAAGTAATGATGGAATCAGTGTATGCATGGAAGCTTTGGATGGTGTTGGATACATTGAAGAAACAGGAGTGAGTACTATCCTGCGAGATCAATCAGTGAATATGATTTGGGAAGGCGCCACAAATGTTATGGCTCTCGATTTGCTGAGAGTATTGGCCGAGACTCGAGGAGACGCTGTCAAAATCTTTCAAAAGGTCTGTCAAAAGGTAAGAAAAAAAAAACAGTGGAATATATTCGGGAAGTGCTGAACTGGGAATTAACAGTTAAAAAAAATAGAGGATGCTTGATCTACTTTGTGGCCCGTTAATCTGTGCGTCTCCAAAACTTCTGACTTTGAAAAACTGTCTTCAATCTTGATGTGGATATCTTGGCATTGTCCTCGCAAAGTTTCCAGGCACTGGATAACGAGGAGAGTCGCGAACGCTATTGTTCCAGACTGGATTCATGCTTGCAGGTGTCATTCTGTTAGAAGAAGCTTCATACACTGGCGAGATGGAAGAGCTGATGGAAGATATTGCTGTTGCCGAACGAAGGATATTAAACTGCAGTGTCTCTGGATGTTAAATCCAGAGAATGACAACCCAAACAAACGCGTCTCACAAAACATTGTTGACGTATAATTCATATTTAAAAAGACAGACAAAAAAGTCTGCCAACTGATTGACAGCCCACTTTATCAAGATGCTTGTCATTTGCAACTCTCTCCACGAAGCAAAAGCCAAATCCGCAATCGCCAAACTCAAAGAGAGTTGTCGTCTTCAGCCGAAAGTTGTCCATACAAGGTGCAAGGGCGATGCCTTTCGTCTGGCGGCTGAGGCTGTGGAACAGCAGGCTGATGGCACCAATCCCATCATAGTCGTTTCGGTCGGTGGAGACGGAACTTTACATGAAATCATCAATGGAATCATGAGCGCCAATTCGTCTCTGGTGCATCAACGCCGTCGGGTCCTCCTTGCAGTCATTCCTTCTGGATCTGGAAACGCTCTTGCAACTACAATCGGCGTCAGAGACATGGATCAAGCTGTGCGTATAATAATACTCTTTGGAACTCTTCGCAGATAATAATTTGTTCTGTGCACCGAAAAAGGCTACGATGATTGTGAAATACCTTCAACAGACACATGATGCAAACGCCATCAAACCGCTTCGAATTTCTTCTTTCTCCATCGCAAATCCACCGCCAAAGGATCCTTTGGTGGTAGACAATTCGAGTTTGCCATTATTGCCGTTGGAGTGGCCGAAACCTCTGGCTTATACTTTCTGTGTTGTTTCATACGGTTTACACGCCCAGATTGTCAAGCAATCAGAAGTATTGCGATTTCTTGGAAATAATCGTTTCACATATGTGGCATGGTTCTTGGCGCATATCTGTTGGATCTTTTGGGCGGCAGTGTGGACAATCGATAAACAAACGCGTCGTCGCGGCGGTCAGAATGAATTTGCGGTTGAGAGAGATGATTCGGAGAATCAGCTTTCTTTCAATGGAGAGGAGGGATATTCGTACTTTGCTGCAACCAAGGTGAACGAAAAAAAAAAGGAATGTGTGGTTTCCCTAAATGTTTGATTTCAGATGACGCACTTTGAACCAGGATTCAATATATCCCCAAACTCGAGTCCATTCTCGCGAGAAATCGATGTTATTTCAACCACAACCAGATCTGGGTCAAAGTTGTGGTCCTTTCTCATGAGTGCTTGTTTTGGCGGAAACCCCTTACATCTACCCTATTGCGAAAACATCAAAGTTCGCGGCATTGTATTTCAGCCAATATTGCGAGGATTTTGGCGGTTTATGTTCAACCCTCGTCGCTGCAGTGCTGATGTTTGTGTGGATGGTGAAATGTGGCGCGTTCCCAATGGGAAGGCGGTTTATATCAAGGATCTGGATGATATGGAACAGATATTTGATATAATTGTACCTAAATAATTGATGATTAAATATGAAGTGTTCTGGAATCTTGCGCCAATCTTGAGTGATTGCAACAAATGATCAAACAAACATCTCGTTCGATAGAAAAAGGCCGAAGGCCAAAGGTGAAGCAAATTGCAAATTAAAATGCACTTTTGGCTTCACTTTTATTTGATCAAGTGGTGATCGATTGTTTCGATCAAAGATGCGTCACCCTTTTCCCAGCATCACACTGACTCACAGTTACAAGGCCCACCCAATAAAAAGACGCGCTTCATCCACTCGCAACAAACAACCTAAAAACAGCCTGAATAATAATATATTAAAATGAGCATATTCGTATCGCAAACTACAATCTACACTCAGACCACAACCGAATTCTTTTTGGCTGGCGGCAAGAAGAACTTGCCTGATGAAGAGAAACCAATCCTCGACCAGCTTCTCAAGTTTCGCCACTCACTTCAAACATTGCGCAAAGAGTCGCGTGGAGCCTTGACTCTGTCTGACGTGAACTCAAAAGCCAACGAACTTACCAATGTGAGTGGCAGCAGTATTTACGCTAGCAACTATGTACTAATAACAATGTTAAAAGATTGTAAACAACCTTCGCGAAATCCGCAGTGAAGGTAGCTTCTTGGTTCCCCGGAACCGCGTCGACGACTGCCTCGACACGATCTGGATGCAAATGTTTTATCTTTGGGATAAGCTTGTGGCAATCTCTTCATCAATCTACCCCACATACGTCTCGCTTGTAACTCTGGCCCGATCTGCTGAAGCCCTGAAGTTGTCTGGCGCTTGGACATCTGCTGATGTGGAGCGTTTGCAACAACGGCTACGTGTTTTGGATGAAGAAGTTTCGGCAACCGAAGGAAAGTTTGTTGCTGCCAATGTTGGCGAGACAAGTGTTGTCCCACTCGGTGACAAGATTCCAGCGGGGCAAGCAGTGTTGGCAGGAATTCTCAACAGAGCACACAGAACAATTGATTTCTTGGTGCTGGAAAATGAGTCCGTGGGCGATGATTTGATGCCGCTGAAGCTTGAGTTGGATGGAATCAACAAAAAGCTGGACGAAATTCAGCAAAAGGGTGTTACCAATTACAGTCTGGATACCCTCGCTCCTCTCTCAAAGAGACTTCATGCAATCGACTCTAGCAGAGGTCCATCTGGTAACTTTGGAAACAGCGACGCCCAATACGGACACGCGACCATTGCTGGTGTTTTGAACGAATGCTTTGACAAGCTTGGATTGCTTGTTGCCGATTTGGATCCTGTTCCATCCTCGTCTCCATTGTACGAAACATACCGCGCCTTGTTGGATGTGCATTCCACTCTTGTTCGCATTTACGCGAATGCATCTACTCGGTCTGACCCCAACCAGCTCTCTCAAGCCTTGGAAGCGGCCCAAGAGAAGCTTCAATCTCTTGAACAGAGACGCGTGGATGGCACCTTTGTCCCAGAAGGAGATTCATTTGACAAGGCAGTCAAGCTTCCTGGTCAAGCCACACTTCACAAGGTTCTTCATGATTGCCACGCCTTGGTCACCAAACTTGTGGATCCCGTTTCTCTGCCCGTGGGCGAAGCACTCATTTCAACATATGAGCTTCTTTTGAAGCAAAGAACCATTCTCCGCAAGTTGCGTGCATGGAGCCATTCTGGGTGGAATGTCAAAACAGAATTGCAGCAGGTGGAACAAGTTCTCAAAACTGTTGAGGCAGGGAAGGTGAAGGGATTGTTTGTAGGAGTCCGTCCACAAGTTGTTGCAGAGAATGCCGAGTTTGGTGAGCTGAATGATGAATTCAACTTGCTGCAGAGCGGTGTTCCAGATGGGCAAGCGACTGTGGGGGCACTTGTTGATGAATGTGATTCCCTCGTATGGCAAGTATACGCTGCACTGGCTTGAAGTGCTTCAAATCTTTATCGTTATTTCAAATAAATGCACCTTGTATAAATCAAATCAAATATACTTCGTTCGTTTTACATTCGTTGACTACTGTAAATGTGTAAGAAACAACATGAAAGCTAAAATCGAATGCAAGTTTATTGTTTGGATTTAATAAAGGAAATAAATGTGGCAAGTGGCTTTAAACGCCCCATCCCTTGCGCATCGCGTTGATCATCTCATGTTTGTAGTCTTGGTCCAATTCCCAAGTCATGATTCCCGCGTATCCTGACTTCTTGGCCCAAGAAGTCTTCTTCTCGATAGATTGTGGATCATCGTAACTAATGAATTGCTTAGTGGTTGGGTTGTACAAGGTTGGGCTCTCGGCAAAGTCGTAGTACTTGCGGATCCATCCGTTGGTGGCAGTGAAAGGGTCCGCTCCAGCAAGAGGAGCATTGCTTTGAGAACGTGTACCGGCAGTGTCACCACGTAAGTTCAAGTACATCCAGACACCAGAACGGCCAGGAGTGCTTCCAGGACACTTGTCATCCCAAGGGTCATCCAATACGTCTCCTTGAATCGCAGTGCATGAAGCGTTTACACTCTTGGCACCCGCGCAGTGCTGGTAGAGACCATTGTTGGCATCGCTCTCGACTGTCCATGAACGGCCATAGAATCCAATACCAGGAACAAGTTTAGACTTTGGAACACCAGCGGCTTCGAATTCGGCCATCGAACCAGCGATTGACCACTGCTTTCCGTTGGCAGCTGGTTGACGCGGATCTGAGGAGCCTGGAGCATGCAATGGGCTGTTGAAGTCAGAGTAAGGAGACCAGGATCCGTAGTAATCGTAAGTCATGACTTGAATGTAAGACAGAGACTCGGCAATTTCAGGGAGGTAGTTCTTTCCATTGACAACGTACGTTTTAGCGTTGGCAGAAGCAGCAATTGAGATGGAGGCATCTGGTCCAAGCGCAGTACGCAGCGCCTTCAAGAGTTTGGCATAGTTGATTGCATCTTGAGGGTCCACAGCGTTACATGGCAAGCCTCCGCCTCCTGGGTGTTCCCAATCGATGTCAACACCGTCAAATCCATTGTCATTGAGGTATTTTTGAACATTCTTGACAAAATTGGCTGTAGCTGTTTCGCTTTTGGCGATATTACTGATGTGCTTTGATCCTGACCAACCTCCAATTGAAATAAGGGCGCGAATGTTTGGGTACTTTGCGCGCACAGTTCCTGTTAACTTAGACAGGTTCAAAAAGTCAGCCCAGTCATCGAAAGACTTGATAGACCCGTCGTCGGTGGCGTCAACGAAAGCGTAATTGATTGCGGAGAATCCAGACAAATCGAGAAGATCAATGTTTGTTTGGGGTCTTGAGTACGCGGCCCAATTTGCCCAGTATCTATTGTAGCGGTTTGGGTCAGGATGGAAGAGCATTAGAAAAACAAACAGAAAACACGTACCCAATCATGCCAGGAGTCGTGAACGGTCGTGGCTTCAAAGTGTTGACATCGCATGCATTCAGTTTGCTCCAGTCGGAGTAATCACCGGCTTGACCAGGATCACTCTTTGTCTGATACTTTGCTTTATAGTTGACACCATTTGAAGACACAATCGAATCTTTGGAGTAGTCCTTTCCAGGAGAATACTTGGGGTAACAGAACTCTCCCAAGACTGGTGGCTGCGGTGGCTTGGTGGTGGGACTTGGGACTTGAGCCAAAGTTGTCGTAGTAGTAGTAGTGCTAGTGGTAGTAGTGGTAGGCTCTGGAACTTCGGTTGGATCCTCAGTTGGCTCCTCAGGGTCATCGGTAGGATCTTCAGTTGGTGCATCGGTTGGATCTTCAGTTGGTACTTCAGGAACGTCGGTGGGGTCTTCGGTGTCCTCAGGAATATCAGTTGGATCTTCCGTTGGCTCCTCTGGGACATCAGTTGGGTCTTCAGTTGGTTCCTCTGGGTCTTCAGTTGGATCCTCGGTTGGCTCTTCAGGAACATCAGTAGGGTCTTCAGTTGGCTCTTCTGGGTCTTCAGTTGGCTCTTCTGGGTCTTCAGTTGGGTCTTCGGTTGGCTCTTCAGGAACATCAGTTGGGTCTTCAGTATCCTCAGGAATATCGGTCGGATCCTCAGTCGGCTCCTCTGGGACATCGGTTGGATCTTCAGTTGGTTCTTCTGGAACGTCAGTAGGGTCTTCAGTTGGTTCCTCTGGGTCTTCGGACGGTTCTTCTGGGTCTTCCGATGGTTCCTCTGGGTCTTCGGATGGCTCCTCTGGGTCTTCGGATGGCTCCTCTGGGTCTTCGGATGGCTCCTCTGGGTCTTCGGATGGTTCCTCTGGGTCTTCGGACGGTTCCTCTGGGTCTTCGGACGGTTCCTCTGGGTCTTCAGTTGGATCCTCAGTTGGTTCCTCTGGATCCTCCGTGGGCTCCTCAGGATCATCAGTAGGGTCCTCCGTTGGCTCCTCGGGTTCACCAGAAGGGTCTTCGGTTGGCTCCTCAGGGACTTCAGGTGGATTCTCGCCACCACCGTTACCACCGGCAAAGCATCCGTAAGCTGGACCTGCCATGCAAGATTCCCCAGAGCCACATTTTTGGATAGCCACCCAAGTACCTTCCTGGCAGACAGAGAGAGCGTTGGACTGGCAGCCCCAGGCACCACCGGTACAAGATGCAGCGGCAGATGTTAAGGTAGCGGTAGATGCGGCAAGAAGAATAGCCTTCAGAAGCATCTATGTGTGTGTATGCAAAGTAAAAAAAAAATGAAACTGAATTTGAAGAAGGTTCACGCCTCGTTTTTAAAGGTTAGCCTGAAAAAAAAATTTTCGGGAAAAAAATTATTTCTTGCGGTCAAACAAATTTCGTTTCAAAATCTGTTTCGAGAAAAATAACCATTTGAAACACGTTGGGGAAAAATCTAATTCCAAAATCGAAAGAATTTTGATAGCGTGATGGTGAGCCAAGAGAATTTGTAAAGAATCTTCGTTTTTATTTCGTTTTGACTTGACCACATTATTACTCACTTAACCACCACTTGACCACTTTGATTTTTTTTTGAAAGATAAAGAACAATAATAATGTTGCAAAAATACACTCATTTAGCAATCCTGGACTTTGAAGCATCCGTTGTCCAAACAAACGACACAACATCCCATGAAATCACCGAATTCCCTGTCATCCTCGTATCCACAACCACCCAAACAATCACCGCCGAATTCCACACCTTCATCCAACCCACCAGAAACCCTGGCTTTCGAAACAAGAAAGGGATCCCTCAAAGCGTTTTCGACAAGGCACCCAAGTTCCCACAAGCATGGGCGGATCTCGTCTCGTTCCTTGAAACACACAAGATCACAGATGACAACACGTTGGCGGTTACCTGCGGGGACTGGGACTTGCGCGCTATGCTTCCAACAGAGTTGAAGTACCATGGGTTGATTGATTCGGACTGTGACCCAGCCGCTGCCGCCGCCTTGCAGTTGTTTTCCAAGTGGTGCAACATCAAGCACGCCTTCGCCACACACACTGGGAAACGTAAAGTGGATTCGATGGTCCGGATGTTGAATATCATGAATGAAAAGCTTGTCGGCACACATCATAGTGGGATTGATGATTCCCGTAACATTGTCACGATTGCAAAGTGGTTGTTGCGGGATGGGCATTTGTTCCGTGTGACAAGTTTAGAGCAGAAGCGTCAGGAAGGTGGTGTGGAGGACGGGGTGGCGGGTGGGGAGGAGGAGGAGGAGGTGGAGCAAGCGAAAGCGTATGAACAGGAGAGGGCGTTGTTGATTCAGGAGGAAAAGAGAAAGGTGAAGGAGGTTGCTGATGCGGCTCGAGTGGAGAAATTGATGGCTGGTGCTGTACCACCACAAGAAATGTTTCGAGATACGTTGCTTTTTTCAGTGTGGGATTCGGATGGGGTTCCCACCCATTTGGCGGATGGCACTGAAATGACACGGAGTGCTGTTAACAAACACAAGAAATTATGGAAGGCACGGGATGCATTGCATCAAAAGTATTTGGCGTGGAAAGAGGGTGCCGTTTGAAATAAAAGTGGGGTGTAACTCGACTTTTTTGTTCTCGAAGGTCAAGAATAAAAAAATAAGTCATAGTGGGAAGCCGAAATGAAAGCTACGACCCGCATCGCCTACGCCAGCGCGGACGCCACGCCGCCGCCGCCGGTCGACCGAATCGCCGCAGCTCTCGACAATGCGGCGGTGCACGTGGACTTTGACGCCGTTGTTGGCGAACACCGGCGCGTGCTTCGGCAGCGAAACGCTGGCGGCGGCGCAGCGAACGATGTGCGGCGCCGGCCGTTGTCGATGCGCCTCGACGGTCTGCGCCGCGCCGTGTCGCAGCCGTTTCTCGGCCGCGGCGTGCAGGTGCAAGTCGTTGCTGTTCACGATGACCAGGAAGAACTCAAAAACTCTATCCACAACAACGACCCATTCGGCGACGAATCTCTCCCCACTTCATCAGCAAAAGAACAACAAGAGTCGCTGTCGGATGCGGATCTGCTTCCGCTCTTTTCAAACAACCCAGAAAGCATTGTGGAATACAGAGTTGCATTAAAGTTGGATGGCACGCCAGAAGGCGCCCTGCCGCGACTCATGAAACCTGTGCTTGCAAAAGACGTTGATGATCAAAGTAGCGGCGCGAAAAAGCATATCCTGAAGCTTCGGGAGAAACATCTCGTTGCCATCTCGCCGCACATTGGCTTGTATGGTAACATAATCTCAAACCTTGACCTGTAAGTGGTGTCTTTGGCTTTTGCGTCGTGCCATATCTATTATTTTTTAGTGTGTCTTAACTGTGTCTTTTTCCTTATTTACAGGTCTTCCAATAGCTTGAAAGTCATTCCCCCTGAAATTGGATACCTCAAGAACCTGCAATGGGCCGACTTTTCAAACAACAAACTCGAAACAATTCCCACAACGATTGCTCATTGCACCAAACTGCGTGAACTCGCATGTTCACAAAACGCCCTTACTTGCATCCCAACCACAATCGGTTCCCTCCACCAACTTTCAACGCTGGATTTCTCTCGAAACCAATTGACAATTATCCCTCAAGAAATCGGACTCATAAACACACTCCAAGATTTGGATCTAAGTCAGAATCAAATCAAGTACTTACCTGTCGAGTTGTTTCGTTTAAAGACACTGCATCGGCTGGATACGACGGATTGTCCATTGCTCACGGAAATGGACTATGAGGAAATCATGGCTAAAATAGAGGACGGGGAGGAGGTTTATAATCCCCCGAGTTTGCAGGAGCTTGCGGCGCGTGTGTTGCATCGGCATCAGACGCCTGTTCTTAAGCATATGCAAACGAATCTGAAGGCGCTCTTGAATCCATCGAATGTGTCTTGTTGTTCTTGCTGCTCGGGGCCCTTGATTGATTATGAAGTGATTCGGTGGCGAAAAGTCATCAAGGATGGAACAGTGATTCTAGGTCGTGAGAGATTGTGTTGGAGACATTGGGATACGGAAGCTGAGCGGGTTGTGGCCATGTTTCGGAGAAAGGGGTGGACTGCGCCGGTTGTTTTGCCGCCTCCTTTGCCGTCGATACGGCGCGATAATCGTGTGCTGGTGGACGGAGGAGCAGGAGGAAGTGGTGGTGGTGCGTTAAGAACCCGATCCATTTCTGAACGGATAAGAAGTCGAGCAAGTTCTTCATCTTTGCGAGATATGATTATTCATCCTGCGAGTCGAAGGCCAAGTGCTCTGGACTTGGAAGCGACTGAAATGCTACAGCGAGTCTCTTTGCATGATGAACACCAAAACATTATTAGCCTACCACCACTGGTTTTACGGCAACCAGCCCCTGTTGCGACCACTCCAAGTTCCAAGCCCATAGGTTTCAATAATCACGTCCATAATACTGCAACAAAACGGAAAAGCATATTGCGACACTCACAAAGTCTTGCTTCCTTCTTTTGAAGACAGAGACGGAAGCGAAAAAAAACACCTCGTTCATTATTGTATTATCCATAAAATTTATTTAGATATTTGCATAACTTATTCCACTGTTGTTGTTTTTTATTTCGCTTTTTTTTTCAATTCGTTTCTTTATATTTCTTGACCCGGTCCATCAGTTTATCCACTTGGTCCGCCAGGTATCCGCGTTTAGCAGAATCAAAGTATCTCGCTAAGTTGAAAGAAAAGAGACAAATGATCAGGAATAACAAACACACCGAAAAAAAGACCCAATTACCTGGAATAGATTTGTTAATGACTGAAGGAGTGGGCTCGCCTATAAACTTTGCAGGATTCAGCAGGGCGCGGATAGTTGATCTGTCGTAGTCGAAGCATGTTACTTTTCCGCCCTTCTCTTCAATCAGCTGGATCGCGCGCTGCGACGCATGAGTCACGCGCAGATCGACGGCCGACCGCAGGAAGTGGCCGCCCTTCGCCAGCACGACGACGCCGTCCTTGGCGCCGCCGCCGACGCAGCGCGCGGCGACGAGCTCGCGGATGCCGATCGGGCGCGCCGGATCGAGGCGGCGCGCGTCGATCCAGTGCTGCAGCGCGTCGAGGCGCAGCGGCGCGAGCACGCGGGCGGCGGGCGGCCGGAAGCCCAGCTTCGGGACCGCGCGCAGGATGCCCGCCTGGCCGCCCTCGAAGCCCGGCACGGGCCGGCTCTTCGCCGCGCGCGCGTGGAAGCCCTTGTGGCCGCGCCCCGCCGTCTTGCCCTTGCCGCCGCCGCCGCCGCGTCCGACGCGCTTGCGCCGCGTGCGCGCCCCGGGGTTGTCCGCGAGCGACCCGGCGCCGACCGAGACTGCGATGCCCGGGGGCACCGCCACGCGCCGGGACTGCGACCCAGGCCCCGCCGTGACGTAGCGGCGGACACTCTGAAAAAGCGAAAACATTTCTGCAGAAAAAATTAAATAAAAAATAAAATAAAATGACGGCCATCTTCAAGTTTGACGGTCTGCTGCTGATTCTGCTGTTGCTCATCTGCACTTGCACCTTTGTCAGAGGTTTCTTTGTCTTGGATTTTTTTGGTTGTTGTTGGTGTGGTGTACTCAATGTCTGTCGATAGCCCAGTTTCCTTCGCTCATTGACAGAAATAAGCATGGCTTCCTAGGTGCTTTCTGGAAGATGGCCCGCATTGGCGAACGTTTGTCTCCCTATGTTGCCTTGGCATGCATAGCAATGGCCGTCAAGACATTAGTGCATTGATGTTTCATCCAACTCTCGCAATCCCCAATCGCCCAATCACCAATACCCAAATTCATACTCGAGCCAAATAAACGAGTCGAAAACTTTCGGACCATTCAATTCTATTTTATACTGGATTCAAATGGCAATAACTGTCTGCTTCCCATCAGAATCAACTTAAAGTGTTTTCGATCGAGAGTCGCCTACTCGCTTTTCAGGGATGCATTACTTATCCATATATCGCAAGAGGCAATGGATTGGCAGACCGCTTATGAATCGATTACATTTTCTTGAAGTCATCCTTGTCTCCTATCGAAAGTCGCATTGACGGCCGCCTGCCATATGTCCATTGCACATTTGCATACATTGCAACCCCGTTTTTTCTTGTCCTTTATTACTTTTATTTAGGATTTTTTGGTTCCTCAGTGCCTATGAATCGACATGTTCATTTTCTTAAAGTCTTCCTTGTTCAATGCCCCATCCTTATCCCTATCGAAAGTCGCTTTGATGGCTGCCAAATCTCCACGTCGAGGCATTCCATATTTCGTGTCCATACATCTCAAAAGCCGATAGATTGCTGCATCACTGAGTAAATCCGCCTTTTCCCCATTCTCCACCAACTGGAAAGCTTCCTCAAAGAAATCACATTGCTTGCTAATCAATAAACTCTGGAGCTGCTCCTTGGTTATCGTGTCTTCTTTGGGGTTACTAGAAATCAACACTTTGGCTAGTTTTGAGTGGAATATTCCTGTTGGAAAATATTGCTGTAAAAAGGCTTCGATATCCGAGTGTGTGATTTTTTTCCCGCCGTCAGATGATATCACTGAGAGTGCTGTATTTAAATCTTCCAACGTGATTGGCCGGAATACTTCGGCGTGCCCTTTTTGTTTTGATTTTATTCTTTTAGTAATTATTATTCATAAGTAAAGAAACATAAATCAATTATTTATAATTGATTATTTTTACCTCTGGTAAGCTTGGACTTTGTAACAGAGATTGTCGAGGCAGCCCGCATCACGGAAACAGATCGCGTTCCTGCTGTTGCTCCTCCCCCAAGAAGTCCACCTGCACCTGCACCGGGAATACCAAGCGCGCCAGCAACCTTTGCGTCGTAAAACACGGATCGCTGCCGGGATATGGCGGCAGGCGCCGTTTGCGGTTTTTTAGAGGCAGAGTTTACCCGTGATGGTGATTCTGGCGGTGGTTGAATGTTGATTTGCATACTTGTTTACTTGTTTTTAATGTCGATCCATCCGATTCCATCGTCAATATCAATTTCTTTAACCTTTTCTTTTCGCGTCTTCATAAGAAGAGGGTACTTCTGAAGTACCCTTCTGCTTGGTATTGTGCCTTTCAGCCAAAATTCGACTTTCCCGGCTGAAATTCAGCCGGCCAGAAATCCTTCGTTAATCCCCCGGATCACGATTGCAACAGAACAACACTCTCCAGGACAACCAAATCTCCACTATTGCGTAAGTACGTTTGTAGCCTTTGATACGTGGCTGAATGGAACAGCTACAGCCTCTTCTTGGTGATTCAATCAAACGAAAACGACGCGGTCGAAGGCATACTTACATCTGCCCCCATTTCGACATCGCCAGTGCCTTCTAAAGGTAAGAGAAGAGTCGCAGCCAGAACATCAGTTGGTTCAAGCGGCCCCAAGCCAAAGCGAACATACAGAGCACAAACAACCTGTGACAACGCAACCATCTGTTGCAGAAGAGACTCGACTTGCCACTCCAGTAGTCCCTGTACCAGTTTGTCTACTTCAGTGAATGCTGGTAATGTTGGGCCTTCACGTGTTCCTGTTGCACCAATGCCGTCTGGTGTCGTTGAAATCACTGCAGCAACTGAAACTCCGCATCAATCGAAAATCTTTTCACATCTGAAGTACGTTTCAGATTCCTCGAAAGTGACTACATTTCGATTTTCATACAGTTTGATCCCGGTTGAAATGGTTTGGACTTCAGCAAAACGGGCTATCTCACATCTTTTCAGCCCCTCTCAATAGTGCAAATGAAGGGCATATTGTCTGACTTGTCGCGGGGCATGTTTCAGGAGCACAGAACGGCTCAAATCCATGTTGACAACTGGGGGGTTTGGCCGGAGGATGAAGGAAATGGAAATTTGTTGGGCCGGGAAAATCGAGATTTGGGTGAAAGGCACAATAATAAAAAACTCAAATAAAAAAAACTCTGAATGCCCAGCAACGCAAGTAGCCAGCGGCTAACAACGAACCTAAACACGCTCCAGAAGCATCGCGATATTACTCTCGCGCGATTCGACAAATTTGTTCAGAAGGGACAGTTTGAGGATGTCAACCTGAACACGTGTCTGTGGAAGAAACGCAACTCAGAGGCTGTGAGCCTCCTGGTGTATGCCGTCCCTGACTTGAAACGCATTTCTTTCCAAGAAGCCATCAAGGGAGACTACAAGCCGACGAGTGTTGGCAGCTGGTTCGGTCCTAGTAAGTTGTACTGATGCTTGTGTGGTTTGGTAATAGGTGTAGAGTTAGACTAACTTGATTATTCGACTTTGCCCATGTTCTGTATTCCAGCCCTTGCAACCTTCTGGTTTAAGGTATGTGATTTTCTTTTATTATGTTTGGCAGGGCTTGCATTCGTTTGATGTGCGACTAATGCTTGGTTCATCAGGTTTCAATCGTGATTCCTCCCAGTTTCGCAGGCGAAGAAGTATTGTTTGAGTTTGATGCCACGAACGAAGTAATGATTTGGACCACTGACGGCCATCCGGTGGCTGGATTGACTGGTGGCACTGGTGATGACCGCCACTCGGATCACCTCTTGACCAAGAAAGCAGTGGCTGGAGAGGTGAATACCACCACCATCCAACCAATTGACACCAAACACAATCAAAACAGAAATTTGAATTCTATGCCGAAATGGCGTGTAACTTCCGTGGTGGGATTGCTGATGCGGATCGCCCCAGACCGGATATGAATAGAAGCTGGAGGCTTGATCAGGCTGATATTTCTGTTCGAAACAAGTTGGGTGCCACTTTGATGCTATATTTCAAGACTTTGGTTCAATTGGTCAAGGTAAGCTGTTAAAACAAAATATTGCTTGCCGAAAAACTGAACACGACTTATTTTCTTTATATTATTACAGGAAACTCCTCAAGAATGGCAAATTAATGCAGATGCATTGTACTATGCAGATAGTATTATTAACGCGTTCCGTTTGAATGATGAAGAGTATGTTCCTTTTTTTGTTGTCCCCGAGTCTTACCCTAGGTTCTAATGATTGCTCTTTGCTTTTTAGAGCACTGCAAGAAGCTCACGATATCGCTGTAAAGTTTTTCGCGGACCGCAAGAAGGAAGGCCGTTCCCTCCATGAACTGAACGCTGTTGGAAACTGCCACATCGACACTGGTAAGTAAAGAAAGCAAGGTTTTTTGTTTGCAATTGCGAATTTTGGGAGATTTGACCCTTTCTGGATTTATGCCAGCTTGGTTATGGCCATTCGACGAAACCAAACGCAAAGCAGGCCGTTCTTGGGCTCGCCAAATCATGTTTATGAAGTCAAACCCGAACTTCACGTTCACTGCATCGCAAGCGCAACAGTTTGAATGGGTCGAACAATTGTACCCAACCCTGTTCAAAGAAATGCAAGAGTTTTCAGAAAAGGGTCAGTTTCTTCCTGTGGGTGGGACTTGGGTTGAGATGGATTGCAACATGCCGAGTGGAGAAGCTCTTTGTAGACAGTTTTTGTATGGACAACGGTACTTTGAGAGTCGGTTTGGAAAGAGATGTAAAGTCTTTTGGCTTCCAGGTAAAGTAATTCTTTTCCGAACAAACGGAAGGAATCCATCGAATTAATTCTTTTTAATTTTTGCCATGTTTTAAGATACCTTTGGTTACTCTGCCCAGTTGCCGCAAATCTCGACCTTGTCAGGTAAACTATAACGCCTGTCACAACTTTTTTTTCATATTTATCCATCATTTTGAATACAGGAATGAAATACTTCTTTACTCAAAAAATCAGCTGGAACAATATCAACAAATTCCCACACACGACTTTTAAATGGGCTGGGTAACGTGGCACTCAATCGGCAACTTCGTTATACTGAACTCTTTAAAAACCTTCCTATAGACTGGATAATTCTGAAGTACTCACCCACTTTGCTGCTGCTGATACTTACGTCGGCCAATGCAACGTTGGTGAAATCGTAAGAAGGTAAATATATTTTATGGTTGAAATAGTCATTAAAACGAATTTCCATCCCAAAAAAGTTTTCACAACAACAAAGATAAAGCATACTCCAACAAGTCCATTTATTTGTACGGAAATGGAGACGGAGGAGGAGGTCCTCTTGCGCACATGATTGATCGCCTTGAAATCTTGAGTGCAGTGGAGGGTTTGCCGGCAACTGTCAAGAACTGTGATCCAGCGGTCTTCTACGAGGAGCTTGAAGCGTCTAGCCGCGATTTAAATAGATGGAAGGGAGAATTGTATTTTGAATTGCATCGCGGAACAGTTGAGTTTCGACCAATTATTGAGCAGTTTTCACAGCAGCCACTTTAATCCCTCTTTCCCATTTCAGTACACGTCCCACGGTCTCATCAAAAAATACAATCGCAAGTCGGAGAACTTGCTTCGAGAAGTGGAGTTTCTGTCCACACTTGCCCTAGCGAATCCTCACAAAAGTGGCAACGTTAATTTTGCATATCCAAAAGAGGAACTCGATCGTCTCTGGAAACTTGTGCTTCTGAACCAATTCCATGACGTGTTGCCGGGCAGTTCCATCAAACTCGTGTATGATGACGCGATCCGGTTTTACGAGGATGTTGAAAAGACGGGCACAAAGTTGAAGGAGGACGCGTTGAAGGCTTTGATGGGGTCTATGGCAGCTGCAAAGGGCCATGGAACTTCCCAAGGTATTTTTTTGACTCCTGAATACGTATTTTTGGGATCCTGATATCACATCTTGGTTTCAAGCTGTGGCTGTGATTAATACCACAAGTTGGCCACTGACTGCTGTTGTTGAAGTCGACATGGCTCAATTGACGGCCGGAGCTGAATTGTATGGCGCCTCTACTTGGCAGCAGTTCTCTAAGGGGGGTCAGGCTCTCGTTTATGGTATTGTATCTGTTTACCATGAGGGGTGGCACATATTGACGTTTTTTTTTGAAGTTGATGGAATCAACACTGGGTCAGTGAAGACTTTTGCTCTTGGAAATAAGCCAGCTGGGTTTGTTCCTGTGACTGGTGGGTGCGATGAAATGTATGCAGCGTGTTTTGACGCTTCGAATAGTTAAACAAGTTTCGGTTCCTTCTTCGCATACCAATGCGGATGGATTCGTCACTGGTATGTTTTTTTCCCGGTTGCTACGCGTTTTTTTTTTTGTTCCTCTGTCTTAAGATACATTTTGTATTCGTAGTTGAGGCTGAGACAAAAGTCTTTGAAGTGGAAAACAACTTTGTCAAAGTCAAAATCGATCAACACGGACGTCTGATTTCTCTCTTTGATAAAGAAGTGAAGTGAGTTATCTACTTTAACTCAAAGTTTAAACTCAGCTTGGCGTCTAATAATTCGCAACAAAGCCATGAGGCCGTGGCGCCAGACCAACTAGGAAACGTATTTAAAATCTTTGAAGACATTCCAATTTACTGGGATGCTTGGGATGTGGAAGTGTACCATTTGGAGAAGGGTTGGGATGCTGGTGTGGGTTTGGCTGTGGTTGAGGAAGCTGGCCCATTGCGTGTCGTTTTGAACGTAAAGCATCCATTGAGCAGCACGAGTACTTTGGAGCAGAGAATTATCATCACGGCAGCTGATGCCAAGATTGAGTTTGAAACCAAGGTTGATTGGCATGAGAACCGGGTTATTCTGGTAAAGTCCGATATAGATTGTTTGTCTTGTTTTTTTGCCAATCTGATTTCTTTGAAATGTAGAAAGTGGAGTTCCCATTCAACATCAACAGCGACTATGCTACATACGAAACCCAGTTTGGATATATCCAAAGACCAACACATTACAACACTAGCTGGTGAGTCTTTTGTCCTTCTCATATTTTTTTCCGCGAAATACTGACGGATTATTTTTTTGCCAAGGGACTTGGCTCGGTTTGAAGTGTGTGGACACAGATATGCAGACTTGTCTGAGTACGGATTCGGAGTTGCCTTGTTCAACGACTGCAAATACGGATACTCAACCAAAGGCGGAGTAATGAGAATGTCTTTGTTGCGATCCCCTAAGGGACCGGACGATACCACAGATATGGAAGTGCACATATTCCGATACGCGTTGTATCCACACAAGGGAACGTTCCTTGAGAGCGATGTTGTGGAGAAGGCGTACCAATACAACGAAAGACCCATTGTGCAGTTGAGTTTTATTGGTGGTTTTTGGACCTTGACTGTTGACAACGATTTTACAGCCCAACACTGGTGAATCCATCTGCATTGATATCGAGCGAGTTCTTTACAGTGAGCCATCGCAACTTTGTTCTTGACACTGTCAAGGTTGCAGAGGATCCTCGCGTTTCTGGAAAAGACGGACAAGTGGATGTCGTGTTGCGATTCTATGAAGCTTATGGCGGTCGCGGTGTCGCCAAAGTCGATACGTGAGTTTTCTGTGCTTTTAAGTTTTTTTTTTATGTGAATGTGCATACTCAACTGAACATAATTGGTTTTTTGACAGACTCTTCAACATCAAGGAGGCGCGATTCTGCAATATTTTGGAGGATTTGGAGGACAATGTGGCGATTGAGGATGGGGGAAAGAGTCTTGTGGTTCCGTTTGGGCCTTTCAAGGTTGTTACTGTGCGTTTGTTGATTGGAAAGTGAAGCTAAGTGATCCCAGATAAAATAAAACCGAGATTTGACTGCTTGTCTCCCATCCAGACTTTTGATTTTAGTTTGGTCGATTGTGTTTTGGTCACGTTCGACATGTTCTTACAACTCTTAAAACAACTACAGTCTCAAACCGAACATCTTAAAATCACAGACTAAATCTGGGTTGTCCCTGAAATCGCATACACGTAGTTGCATCAATCTGTTTTCAGGGGTTTTTACAATAATGGCGAAGTTAACGCGTAAACTTCAACAGCTGGATAGATGCTTTTGATGAATTCAGATTCGAGATAAAAGTAGATAAGAATAGACACACTTTTATTGTTGATCGCAGAATGAAGAACATATTGATTGGCGTGTCATTGGATGCAGACAATTCTCTAATCGCGGCAGTGCAGTGGGCGGCGGGGTGTGTGGGGCGTTCCACGGGTTCCGGCTGAGCCCGAGAGCGGCGAATCGCGTGTCTGTTGTGTGCCGCAGCAACTACGCGGCTGTTTCCCGGGAGGGGTTCCGCGTCTTCTGGAAGCCGCACGCGGCGGCGTTACGGTTTGCGCCGACGCACGTGTTCGCGTCGGCCGAGGCTGCGGCGGCGGGTGTCAATAGGGATGGTTACCTAGTGAAAACCCGGTACCTGCGGGTATGAGTCATCGGGTTTACCTGGGACTGGCAATTGAAAACTGGTCATGCCAGGTTGGCTCCGGTTAGGGTTACTGCCAGCGGGTTTTTATTCTTAAAAAACAAAATAAAAGTAATAAAAATAAAAGAAACAAAAGAATAACTAACAAGAGACTCAGATCGATTGGGTGTGATTCCCATACTGATTCAACGCAAGAGATGAAGCGGCCTTGGTATTGAACGAGAGTGTGCCGCTAGTATACCAGTTATGAGTGCAAATCAAAGATCCCGCTGTATCCAGCGTTAATCGGTTGCGCTTGTCCGTAATAATGTTTCCTGCATCTGAAAATAATCGTTCTGAAGGGACGGACGATGCCGCAATTGCCAAGAAGTCGACAGCCATTTTCCAAAGGTTTGGATATGCTTTCTTATTTGCTTCCCACCACTTCAACGGATTGACATCAGAAAGCTGACCCAGCTTCAAGTATCTGGTACAAAAAAATTTGTTAGTTAATAAATTATAAAGGCTGTATTGCGCACGCAATCCCAAACTGGACTCTGCGCATAAAAAATCTGCGCAAAAAAATGGAGATGCAAAAGTGCGTCGACCAATCACATTGCAGCAACTGGTTGTAACATAACAACTTGAACCACAAGCCGCTAGAGGCATCTATCACCAAATCACAAACCAGATGGACATTGATCATGCACCCAACTTTGGAAATTTGGGAGGAGGTGTCAATTCAATGAATAATGGACAATAAACTTTATTCTGTTTCAAAACCAAAGTCTTTGAGATCCTGATTAAACGCAGTTGCAGGATTGAAGCCTGAAGGTGTATAGCCGCACTTTCTGAATATGGCCGTGAGGTTATAATTCACAAACATGTTGAGAACCTCCGAAACAACTACTTCCAGTGGTCGTTTCGAGCCTTCCACATAATATACTTGGAGCTTCTGTTTCACCATCCCAAAGAGAACTTCAATTGGGTTGAAGAAAGGACAATAAGCAGGTAGAAACACAACTACAATTCCAAGAGAGCGCAGGTAGTGAACAATATTTGCATCGCAATGAATCTTGGCCCCGTCGAGAATCCAGACAGAGTTTGGTCCGGGATATTGATGGACTTTAGCATTGTTCAAAGCAAAATCTCGACAGCATTCAGCGAACTTGTGACGGTCAAATGTTCCCTCCGTCATAAACGTGTCCAAGATTCCGAAAAGGCCAATGAAACACAACAGTGAGACACGAGGCTTCCGATTGAATTCCCCTCGATACACCAGGGCTTGTCCTTTGCGACCATAGCCATGTGACCGAAGCATATCTCGATTGTCAAATGAAACTTCGTCCAGAAAAACAAGATTTACCAGGGTCCAAGGGAGAGCAAGAAGTTCCTTTGCAAATCTGACGACTTCTGCTTCACTCACTTGCATCGCACGACGCTCAATGACTTTCCACGAGAGACCAGCTTCGCGCAAAATAATACAAATCGATGATTTGCTGATTGTTGTGTTGAAATGGACTTGGAATTGGTACCTGGCCTCTGCCAAAAAGAGAGTTGGCTTCACTTCATACAAGTCAACAAGCCATTGTCGCTTGTCAGGAGTGAATTTGCGGTATACAGATTCAGTTGACATTCGGCCCAGAACCCCGGTAGATTCGTATACGTCAATCCATGTGCTTATAGTGGTTTTGGATTTCGAGAACGTCTTTGCCAGCTGGGCCGGCTTCACACCCATGAAATAGTACATGTAAAGGCAATATGCCTTCACTTCCGGTGTGGCATGGTGGTTCTCGACAACCCCTCGGATGTCCATTCGTAGCAACGCGGTTTTGACGCGATTTTTGGATGACGCAATCTTGTAAGGCAAAAAAGTTCGCACAAATCCAATTTCAGGTAAAATAGTCAATACAAATACATACTCCTCAAATTCGTCACGGTCCAAATTTGAAGCTCCTCCTTTTTTGGACTTTGGCGCACCCAATCAATGCTTGAACTCATGGTAATTTGCATCCTGACCTCCCAATCCTGTTCGATGAATAGAACCATTGCGGTCACTTGCCACAGCAGGCGCAGATTCCAGTGCAGTGGGCTTGTATTTAGATGACCAAATTTGTCGAGCACGAGTTAGGAACTTATCGTTCACTTGGCGGTGAGCCAATAGTTCTTTTTCGTCAACACTGTCATCTGCAGTTTCTTTATCAGCCTCAATGATTGCCAGTCACCAATCCAAAAAGAATGCCAAATTGTAGTTCGGATCAAATATTGTCGCAATGGAGAAGCATGGAGAAGCTTTGCTCTAGTATTTTTGCAGCTTATTCTTGAATGTCAACCCATGTTTTTTTTGCAAATAAAGGAGTGTTAATGAAGGTCTTGAATCGATAATTGGGATATAATGCATGCAGCGATTAAAAAAAAAGTGTCGACTCACCAACTTGATCAAACAAATCATCGTATGTTGGAATCACATCAGAGGCAGCCACATTACTGTGGCCCATGAGATGCTTAACTGAATTTTTGCAGGGACCCAGAAACCTTAGAAGCACCTCCAGTTTGTCCCACTGCTTCTTCCCAATTTGAAAGTCTTCATACACATCCAGCACCATCAACTTCACGATTGCCGGTTTCAAATACAATGCCCGGTGGATCATATCATTGGTAGAGTACCATCAAGTTTGGATGTCTAGGATTACCATTAAAAAAATCCTTTTTGCTGTTACCAGTAGTAATCCAAGCCTGCTCCAGAGCTTCAACCCTTTGTGGGGAGTCCTTCAAAGCAACAACAAATCCATGATGGCACTGTCTTCCACTCGAAACGGCTCCAAGAAGGCTGGTTAAATAGATAAGATCATAAGCAACTTCCCAAAGAAAAAAAAAACCTTTAACAGCCAAATCAAGCACATGTGCCCAACAGCAAAGATGGATTTCAACTGCATAATCTTCAGGGGAAAGATCTTCATCCATCTCCTCAATCAATGTTTCAACTAACGCCTCCACCATAGTGTCATTGTTGCTAGCATTATCTGAGGTAACAGTGAAAAACTGGTCCCAGACACCATTCTCACGCAGGACCTCAATAACTTTTTTTGCTATGTTTCTTCCTTCATGGGTGCCAGACAACGGCACAATATCCAACATACAAGCTTGAATAGTAAAATTGGAAACAAAGTGGCCAGTAATTCCAAGATACGCAACTTTGTTGTTGCTAGAAGTCCAGATGTCGAGTGTAATACAGATCTATTGAATAAATGTGGGTTTAAGGGACAGTGTTGGCTGAGGGCAAACAATACCTCTGAATCTGCAGACTTTAAAATCTTGCATGACCTTTCTCACAGAGATCTTTGATGTGGGATTTCATTGTGGATCTTGCAGGAAGCCGTATGTCTGGGCGGAAATCCGCAATCATTTGTCTGAAGCCACGTCTCTTGCTCACACCCAAAGGCGCCATGTCAAGGATTATATGCTTTGCAAGTGCATCTTTTACTTCAAGTGAGCTGAGGGCAAAGTACTCCTTTTTAAACAAATAATGTTGTCAGTTCAGTGTCATCACCAATATATAATACCAACTAACCGAAACTTTTGCTGTGCCATCGGAACGCAGTTTTGTTTGGGATTTGCTGTCTCCCAACAGTGTTCTTCTGAGCTCTGGATCCATCAAAGAAACAACTGAACCATGGGCGCTTTGCAAGTGAGACTTCATATTGGTAAGAGATCCTTGACCATCGGTTTTTTGTGCCCAGCTGCACGGAACCTGAGTATGTCCTTGGTGAAAAGCGAGGCAGATATCATATCTTGGCCCCGGTTGCAAACCACATTCACGTCCAAGCTTGATCTCGACTCGTTTAAAGTACTTATCCAACCAAAGGCGGCTGGATCCATCTTTCATGGGCTGTACTTCTTTCAATTGGCAGCCTTCAGCCCATAATCTACCTTCTTTGATTTTCTGTTCACATGCGGCAGTTGGAACTGAAGTACTTTTCGAGGACTTTCCCTGGGACTTGGACTTGGTGGAGATATGTTCAGAAGCTGGGGCTCAGATTCATTGGCTGGTGCTGCCATTCTCTTTTGTCGCTTGGATGGTGTCTCCAGCAGGACTTCGTCTTCAGATTCAGAGTCTGAGTCAGTTCAGTTTCAGTTCTGAAAAAAAAGCAAACAGTTCAGGAAAATTAAATTAAGATAAGATCTTTGTTCCTTGCAGTTTTAGAAGCTGTTTCTGATGCAGTTCAGTCAAAGGCTTGGTGGCTTTCATAATTAAAGGTTGAGCCATGTCACGACTCACTCTCTTGTCTCCACATCTTGAGATTTGAAATAGCAGTAGTTTTGACGTTTTGTGAGCGAACACAAGATGTGAGCAATTACTTGCTGCATACTGGCAGTTTTGAACCAAAGTGATGCCATTTATTAAAGATGTCTGATTTCAATTGCTGTGCTATACATTCTGGTGACGCTGGATGCTGGAAATGCTGACGAACAGATGAGGGGGGGTTCGATACCTCCCCCGAGACTTTTTTTGGGTGTCGGGTCCCACACCCAGGTCTGACAAAAACCAAAACCTGGTCATGTCACTTGACCAGGTTAACCTGACCAGGTCCGGATAACGGGTACCAAATCGCCATCCCTAGGCGTCAAGACGCTGTCGCTGTGGCAGAACGGCGTGGGCTTTGGTTGCCCTGACGAGAACTCTTGGGAATTACAAGACAAGTGTCTTGCTCGACTGGGAAAATCAGAGAGAGTCAGGTATTGTGGGGGAATGTTGTTGATGCTGCAAACCTAGGCTTGAGACGGATTTTGGTAAAATAATACAGAAATTACTGTCTGATGAGTCACAATGTGATAATAATAAACCTCGAGTGTGTGTATTTGTTTCTACTTCTGACAGGACCCCTGAAAATAAAATGGCATAGAAATAAGATTGAAAAAAATAATTGAACGGAAATATATCACATATGATATCAGTATCCAAGAGTGATATTTCATGATGTGGACATACCAGTTCAAAATCCCCACTCTTCAAGGCCGTGTGAATACTTGATCCTGTGAGGTACGTTGTAATCCCTTTGCTACCCTGTTTTAAACTTTTAAAGTGATATGTTCCCTAAAACAATATCATCCTGCATGGAAAAAGCCCAGGCAATTCGATACAACATTGCTGAGTTTTGCCACTAGTCAGCGATTTATTGAGATTGCGGCAGGAAAACTATCATAGACGGACCTGGAAACAGCGCAGGCAACTCAAAAGCTAAGTGATAGTGATGCAGACAGCGATGGAGATAGTGGTGGATTCAACTCAATGAGTGTGAATCTTGAAAAGGAAAAATCTACTGTACGCAGTGCACCCCGCTTGATGTTGTAGTAGTTGCTTTTAAACTCTGTTTTATGTAGCAAGAATGCCACAAGTCAACAATTTATTGAGATTGTGGCAGGGAAACCATCAATGATGGACCTGGCAAAAGCCCAGGCGATTCGAAGAGAATTGAATGATGCCGAAAACGGTAAATTGCTATTATCTATTTGGGTTTGATGCTGTGCTAACATCTGATTTTCATCCTTCTTTTTGAAAAGGCTCTGGAAACTGGAAATTTCTTGAGCTTCCAAGAATAAGCGTTTCTCTTTCATGGCGCGTACTTTGGAAGAGGAGGAAGTCGGGGATAGTGCATAGGAGTCCTCTTTGTTGTAACTTTGAGAGATTTTGAGTTATTGTCTTGTTATTATCTATCATTATTCAGAGGGTCTGCGGGTTTGCATGATCTGGATGCTCTAGTAAGTTGGCTGTGAAAGTCGCGATCTAACACCCCTTTCAGTTCCAGAATGCTGTTGAAGAAGAGGATATCAATGCCATGGTGGCGGCTTTAGTCAACTCATTGTTTAGTGACAGTTAGTGAACCGGTTTGCTCCACTTGCTGCTAATGTTTGTTTGCTAGAACATATGGTACATCAGGTGGTGAGACATAGAAGAATCTTGAGCAAACTCGCATCAAATCTGTCTGCTACCAGATCAGACATTCAGGTTCTCTTTCTCTTATTCTTTGTGGTTTGATGGCTGCTATTGCCAACGGTTGCTCATGTCAAATGGATACTACAAGGGCGAGCGCGGTCAGCAAACAAACTTTGGCATATTGCTGGTGGACGAAGTTGGGAATAACTGATAGCCTTCATCCTCAATATGATCGTAAACATGAACATTATCAAAAGACATGGCTTCGGACAGGTACACATTTCTAAAAAGTTAACTATTCATACAATCGACTTAACTTTTATTGGTTCAGGCCCTCTGGGCTCTCGCCAACATGTGTTCCTGTGCAAATGTTGCAGAGGGTTATAAATGATGTCTCAAGAATTCTGGAGCTTTTTAGTCCCACTATCATCAACAATATCCCAAAAGAGTTTAACGCCAGTTACAATGTGATTGTAGCCAAAGTCGTCCACCTATTGAGTGTCGGGTTAGCCACCGAACACAGCTGCAGCAACCCTGTTATTCGCGAAAGAGTGCGCATTCTGTATAGTGATATTAATCTTTTCTTATTTATGTACTTGTAGTTGCTTCGTTTTTCAGACTGCGTTCGTATTGTTTTTATGAATGGCAAGTTGTCTCTTGAACAGGGTCTCGACGCAGTTTGGAGTTTCTGCCGACTTACAAACAATGACCAATGTGCTCAAGATTTATGTGATTCTCGTCTCATCGACTCTATATTGCTTCTTCTCACCTCTCCTGTGTCTGTTTGATTGAAAATATGCCTTTGAGTCCGAGTTGTGCCCTCGTGAGTAGTAATCTACATTATTCAGTATTGTGCATTTGGGTGAACTCAATTTTTTTCCTAAGTTTCTGTTGAGGAAATGTATCCCTGTAATTGAGGCCGTTCTTTCGACCGGGTCATATCAAGTCGTACTCAACATAATGAGCCATACAGAGCTTCACACTCGCTTCCAAATAGTTTGGTTGCTTGAAAATGTTGGTTGGGCCGCAACACTGGAGCGTGAAGGCGGCCAAAACCAGAAAGGCACTTCAATCAGTTTAATGCAAGCTCTACGTATTCCCAGTACCATCCCCACGGGCTATCATCAACCATCAAAGCGGCATTGTACAGAGGTATCATACCAATTCTATGGGCTTGCATCAGCGATGGTAATTTATTGTATCTATATCGCATCTTTGTGTGCATCCCATCCCATTACACTTCACCTTCACAATGTGACTGGGACCAAACTCTGTGCCTTGTAAGGCACAGACTTTATTCCATGCCACTTTTCCATGCTACATATTGGCCTCTTACATAGTGTGTCGCTTCCAGCCTCCAGGGCTGGCATTCAGGATGACATATTGTTGCACCTACGCCAATGCGGCCCGCGAAATTGTGCGGAATTGCCGGTGACCTCAGCGTGGTGGCGATTACACGACTCGATGATTGATGTTTGGGGCTCTTGCCGCAGGAAGATTCGCAGACTGCCGAGATGTTTCGAATTGAGAGTTGAACTATCACATCTTTCACTGGTTTCTGAGTGCGAAAGTAATGTTAAAAAGCAAAGTTTGCTGTTTGGGAAGCAGAGGCTGCAATGCAACTGCCAACAAAGAGGAATAAACAATAAACAAATGCAACTAGAGACATACGCTCAGTCACTTTGCTTCTTCGCAGTGCAGGTTGCAGCCCAATGGAACCTTGTTTAGGCCAAACCAAGTGAAACCAACTTACTGCCTAGCCGAAACTATTAAACTAAACTTATCATCAAAAAGCAAAGAAATAAAATACAAGTTACTAAATAAAGCAAATTAAACAGATAAATAAATAAATAAAATAAAAATAAAATAAAAATAAAATAAGAATAAAATAAAAATAAATAAAATAAGTTAAAATTAGAATTAAAAATAAATAAAATAAAAATAAAAATAAAAATAAATTAAAACAAAATAAATTAAAACGAAAAATAAAATAAAATAAAAATAAAAATAAATTAAAACTAAAAATAAAATAGAATAAAATAAAAATAAATTAAAACTAAAAATAAAAATTAATTATAAACTTAAAAAAAAAAATAACAAAGTAGTAAGAAAAAAAGTGGTAGTGAATTCCATTTGATTTGGATTGCAATAACTTTTTGTCAGTTTGTTTTATACTTTTTTTCTTGTTAATTAACTTGTAATGACTTTTTTCTTGTAATGAGCTTGTAATGACTATTTGTTTTAGTAAGGCACTTGTAATGAATATTTTGTCTTGTAATGACCTTGTAATGAAAGTTGTTTGAAAATGAAAAAGGCATGCACCCTTCCAAAAAAAAAGTATCAAAGAAGGACCTTTGCCCTTCAAAAAAAAGCATTCTACTGGTTGATGTCTTCTTTGGCTCAGATGCCAAACCCAGGTTTTACTTTACTTAAATTAAATCTATTACTAAACCAAATACTTCCAGTTGAATCTACTTGAATACTAGCAGGCAAAAAGGGTGCACACTTTTTGCTTGCATTATCACTATACATTATACACTATATATTATACTCTATTCCCTATACAATACACACTTCACATTATAAACAATACAACACACCTACTATTCTTTATACAAAACAATGCAGTGCACTGGCTGGTGGAAAGGGTGTACACTTTCTACATGCCATGCATCACTTCATACAATACCCACAACAACTCATCTCATACATTCTTGCAGAAAGGGTGCACACTTTCTACCTGCTATGTACTAATAAATACAATACAATACAATACAATACTATACCATAGCTGGTTGGGAGACTGTAGCTGATATACAAATACCACACATACCATACAATACAATACAATAGAATACAATACAAATACAATACAATAGAATACAATACAATAAATTAATAAAGCTACAGTCTCCCACTGCCCCCCCCCCCTCCCTGCCTAAAAATTCTCTCTTGATTGCTTGTGTTATCAACAGGAAGTTTTTAGATTTCCCCTTCTTCTTTGCTCTCTAAAGCTTCATTGCCATGTAAACCCCATCTTATATTTTTCCATATTTATTTTTATAATAAAAGAATGTACAACTAATTCCACTTGGTATCTAATTTGTTGTGCCCCTTGAAATGCATCCAACTCATTTTCTAACACACCCCCAGCTTAAATTCCTAATATGATTCCTCTTAATATGTAGGTGGGTTCAGTTTGACCTGTCATGTTATCTGATGGTCATGGGTCTGGGTTAGAGGTGAGTACAAACTTAACCTAGCCATTCTTAACATGTATTACATTACCTGAGTCAATATCCTCTCAAGTCTAGGGCTTTTAGCAAGAAAAATAGAACACATACAGAAAATTTCTGCAAAGTGTTTTTTTGGCATGTTAGTATGGGTAACCCTGGCATGTTAGTATGGGTAACCCTCGCATGTTAGTATGGGTAGTAACCCTGGCATGTTAGTATGCCAAATCTGTTAAGGTTTTGGGTGGCCAGGATTAGGCTATTTTTTCTTCCTTGACTTGTGTTTTTTTTTTGTTGCAGTTGCCAGGCTCCCTAGTTTCACCCCCCTTTCAATCTTTTCAGCTTTGATCATTTTCCAGACTTTGTTTGTTTTCATGTTTGTTTTCATAAAGTTGAGAATCCCCATTGGTTGCAACTTCCAAATGTCAAGAATGCACAAAAATAAAACTCAGGTATAACTTTAAATTTTCCATTTTCTAAAAATAGAACTACAAGGAATTGCCTTCCAACCCCCTCAAACTCCCCCTTAACATGACAGGTTGACAAGCAACCTGCAATGACAAGCAACCTGCAATATGCATACAGATATAAACGGAATTTTACACTGTAAAGAATACTACTTTTTATCCTGGGCACAAAACAAAGCTGTCTGTGGGGCCTCGCAGCTTCATTGAAATGACTATTCACCACAGCAAGAACTGTCAAATTCCCAAGAGTATCTGGTACAGCACCAGTGAACATATTATCAGACAATTTCAATCTTTTCAGGTTCAAAAGATTCCCAATAGACTTTTTAAAAACAAGTCAAGTTTCCGAAGTTGCCAAGATTTGCAGGAAGCGGCCCCTCCAGTTGATTAAAGCCAAGATTCAAATATACCGGAGAAACAAGGATAACCAATTCTTCAGGCTAAACTCCAGCTAACTGACAATCTGTCATGACCAAGTACCACAGATTCACTAATCCACAAATATCACTGGAAATAACACCCAATACGCTCACATCTATCACTAACTCTTTCAGCAAGGTTAAACGACTGATTTCCTTGGGAGCCAATCCACATACGCCGTAAATCATCAGTCTTTCAGCCCAATCAAATCCACACATTGATTTACTAAAGACAGGAAGCCATCCCATGTTTCTTTCTATCACATTCATGAAGTGCCATTGGATGGTGGGGGTGCTTTTCAACAATGACAAGTACCGCTCAAGATGAAATCCACCCTTTTGCTCAATCTGCGGTACTTGAAAACATGACGTGAATCAATCCAGCTGAATATCTGTGTAATAATTTTGTTTGGTGTCATGTTGAGAGGCTCCTGCAAATTTTGGAGACTGTACACACAATTGGGACTTGAGAGTGTTTAAGCAAGAAGTAGTATCAAGATGAGTCAATGGCAATTGTTTTTGAATGGATTCGGCATGGCTGTTGGTGGCTGCTGTTGTGGTGTTCTGGAGAGACAATTCAAGAGTTGTGAGCCTTGAGTTGATTGCGCTAAACTCGGATTTTTGCTGCGTCTTTAAGGGAGACTTTATAAATCACTTTGAAACAAGCAGAAATGAACAAAAATGAATATTGCTGTTTTAGTTCGCTTTTTTTGTTTGCATTTTTGAACAAAGCAATGAAGTGATGTAGCGATAGCGGCGTCGGCGACTCCCGGATTGGAGGAATTGACTCAATTGCGGTCGGGACACTAGAAGCGTTGCGTTGGATGTGAGCAATGGTGGTGGAAGTGTCGACGGCAGTGATTCAATTGCAAACTGAAAAGATACCGAGCAAAATTGGGTGGCTCCCGATATTTAAAGAAGATGGAGATTGTAGATAGCCGATAAGGGATTGAGAACCTTTCACAAAAGCAGCAACGCTATACTGCTGCTAAGATTGCTCCAGTCCTGCCACCAGCCTACCAGTTCTACCAGAGTCACTTGGATACTGCATTGAGCTATAGCAGAAGTATCAAGGCAGCCTGAATGCCCATTGACTTTCAGAGCGCAGTCTTTCACAGACATGCAAGTGAAAACACAAAGATCCACGCCTTGCACAACTACTACTACCACCAAATGAGTACTCTTCAAATTGCAAATATATATATGAAGACAGCTGCTACCATTCGCAATTGGATCAGGCAGTTTCGAAGGACAGGCAGTGTCTCTCGAATTAACACAAAACCCCACCGAAAGTTTACAGCAGAGCACCGCCTATGGATTCACGAATACTTTCAAAAATCCATTGTCCTTCAAGGCAAAATGGAACAAGTCCATTAGTCTGTCCCAGGTTTGGAAAATCCTGACAGCATTTGTGATGTGATGGAAAGCTGTGGAAAGGAGGGCAATTCACATAAAAGAGGCAGATATTATGAGGTTTATGCGTGAAATTAATGGCTTGGATTGGACTCTGTATAACCTTGTGTTTCTTGACGAGGTATCTTTTGACAATCGTGATTACTGGGTGTTATTCCAATTTTCCTTCCTGCATACTGCCCATTCTTTAATCCAATTGAGTGGTGTTTATCCGGAAGGTCGTGTTAACATCAAAAATTTGCCATTTGTTGTAGCAAGTGCATTTGCCTATAATTGCAATCACAACTTCAGACCTATTTTCCGGAAGTGTGGATATGAGGGAGCAGCTTTGTTTAATCTTTGTTTAATCCAACTGCAAATTATAAGTGTAATTTGAATAAAATGGAATTTTATTGACTCAGATTGTCCAAAGGGTCACTCCACATCTCATCAAGCTCATCATTGTCATGAAGGTAAATATGTGGCTGTCTCCTCTGTAGTGATTCTTCCTCGTCAGAATCCTCCTCCTCCTCCTGCTGCCGTTGCCCCACAACTCGGTCCTCCAAATCAGAATCTTGTTGGTGTTCCAAGTCTTGTTCATTTTGAATCTGACTAAATTCTGATGCTGCAGTGGCGGTTTCAACTGGAGAAACTGCATCCAGAACATTTTGACAAGCTCGCTTATGGGCCTTCAAATTCCGTTCCCTGTGACTCAGTTGATTGGTGACATCAGTAACCATGGCAGAAAGATTTCGCTTCAGCCTGTTGATTTCTGATTGCTGGTCTTTGATGACGTCGAGGGCAATACCCAGCGACTTTCGAACTTGAACCAGCTGCTGCTCAGTACGGGTTTGTCTCTCAAATAGTAGGGTTATATCTGCAGGTGGTGACTGGAGAATTTGGGCATCCAGTGTTTCTGGGTTTCGAAGAAGTGTTGTAGCTCAATCATTCCAGTCATGTCTTCTCCCATCAGATGGGTATGGATAATACGCAATTGTTGTACAGTATCATTGAACTGCTGCTGGTTTGGTGCGCCAGAGCAATCTTGAGCCGTTCGACCTCCTGTAATAGATGCAACAACTCGTTCATAATCTGCTGCTTTCAAAATATGGCGAGAGTATACTTAAATAACAGCATTTATAGGAGGAGGATCTACTGCCATTGCGTTTCCTGGAGAAGTTCGACAAGAGACAATGTTTCCAAGGTCCTCGTTGGTTGAAACCAGAGGACTAACAACATCTATTTAATGAACACTTGAGAAAACGGAGAGAAGCAGGAGCAGAGACCACGTACCGCCAAATGTGAATGAGCGACTGCTTTTCAAGATTACTACAAAGTCTGAAATCCTGTCCATGGTCTGCTCTGTCTGATCCGCGCTAACGACTTTTCCTTCTACCTTTCCTAAGCCCTTGATATGCGTCTTTGCAAGGTCCCAAAGAGTAGTCTTGAGGTCATCATAAGTCCCGTCAAAGGCAACAGTTGGGAGCTGAATTGCTCCATGCTCAGACTTTTGTGTTTTATAATACTTGACGACAGGGATGATGCGGATGGCAGGCATTGATGTCAGCAGAATTGCAGCAGAATGGACCTCTGAACACAGCAAAAAGCAAATTTTCAAGGAAAAGGGAAAAAATTTTTTGCACTTTTTTTGCACTTTTTTGTAAAAAAAAATTGACTGAAACTACCTGGAATATGAGAAAAAAAAACACATTTATCTATTTATTCATTTTCGTTTGTTTTTAACAAAGAGATTAAAGAGAATAAAGTGCATGGTAAGACTTTATAATCTGATAATCTTTCATTCTTTTGTTGACTGTTTTGTGCTGGGCACCCATCTTTTTAAGGACAATATTGTGGGTATCTACAGCTGGATGGTTGGCTCTGTTTGTCACTGGAGTCACAAAACTCCCATTCCCACCTTGCTCCAGATAGCCTTTGTCTGCAGCAACACACTCCCCTAGAAGAAGTCGTGGCACCAGCATTGAACAGGCCAATTTATTTTCCAATGCCAGTTGGCTTTATTGTTACTGCGGATGTGATTCAAGATATTGTTTTTGTCGCAAAAGATGACCTCAACAACTTTTAAAGAAAATGAATAACTATGTTTTTTTCTCATCTTCCAGGCTGGAGAGAAGATTTGAAAGTTCAAACACAAAAAAAAGTGTGAAAAATGATGGCAATCCCCAAGGGCCAACCATCTGAGCACGATTATCAAGAAAATTCAAAAAAAGCAGAAAAAAAATTACTTGGGTTCATAGATTTCAAATTGATTTATAAAGTCACCCTAATAGCAAAATATCTGACTGGATGCTTTCAAGGAGAGAGATGAGTCTTAAGTCTTTTTTTTGGCGATCCTCTTGCTTGAACGTTGAGTTTTCAGGGGTTTTTACAATAGGCAAAGTTTACGCGTAAACTTCAACAGCTGGATAGATGCTTTTGATGAATTCAGATTTGAGATAAAAGTAGATAAGAATAGACACACTTTTATTGTTGATCGCAGAATGAAGAACATATTGATTGGCGTGTCATTGGATGCAGACAATTCTCTAATCGCGGCAGTGCAGTGGGCGGCAGGGCGTGTGGGGCATTCCACGGGTTCCGGCTGAGCCCGAGAGCGGCGAATCGCGTGTCTGTTGTGTGCCGCAGTGACTACGCGGCGGTTTCCCGGGAGGGGTTCCGCGTCTTCTGGAAGCCGCACGCGGCGGCGTTCCAGTTTGCGCCGATGCACCTGTTCGCGTCGGCCGAGGCGGCGGCAGCGGCGGCGCAGTGCCGGGACCCCATCCTCGTGTTCACCAAGGCCGGCGTACACGCGCCGGGCGTCAATTGCTGTGGCAGAATGGCGTCGGCATCCTTTACCCTTTGAGGAGATGGGAACTTCTGAGGATTTGGTCGCCCTGACGAGGAATTACAAGGCAAGTGTATTGCGGGACTGGGAAAATCAGATAGACATAAAAGTAAGGTATTGTGGGGGAATGTTGTTGATGCTGCAAAGCCATATGGTGTCAAAATTCCCAGGCTTGAACCTTTATTCAGCTGTTCAACTCTTGATTCTTGACATAGAGAGACAGATTTTGGTAAAATAATACAGAAATTACTGTCTGATGAGTCACGATGTGATAGTAATAAACTCCCAGTGTGTGTATTTGTTTCTTTCTACTTCTGAGGGGACCCCTGAAAATAAAATGGCATAGAAATAAGATTGAAAAAAGAATTAAAGGGAAATATGAAGCATATGATATCAGTATCCAAGAGTGATGTTTCATGATGTGGATACACCAGTTCAAAAACCCCACTCTTCAAGGCCGAGTGAATACTTGATCCTATGAGGTATGTTGTAATGCCTTTGCTACCCTGTTTTAAACTTTTAAAGTGATATGTTTCCAAAAACAATATCATCCTGCAGGCACCAAAGCCGACCAATATAAACCATGTGCTGCTTTCACAAAGACATCCAACTGATTTCAGTTCACAGTTTAACACCTTCCCACCCTTGAAGGCCTTGCCAACAAGCCTGTCCCAAAATTCTTCAGAACTAAAGCCGCCAAGAAGTTGAAGGCTGTTCTCCCTTCTGACTAATTCGGTGACAGAGACCATGAGGACATCAGACAGGGGGCTACAGAAAAGACTTTCTCCACGCCAAGCACTTGACTTCTTGTAGCATACTTAATGTATTTGCATGATGCTGTAGAATTGAAAGGGGAGATGTTAAGGGTGTTTGAATACTCTCAAGGTGTCTCGGCTTGTCAATTCTTTATGGGCCTTCAGCCGAACAGCAAATTACTCAAACTACTACATAAAGCTTTGCACAAAAGAAGCTGTGGCCATGTTACTTGTGCTGGTTGACAACCAGGATTGTGTCTCACCGATTTCGAGGATGATTGACAACATGGCAATGCCTCCAAGAGTGTCAGTGGATATTCTATTTGTTTGTATGTGTCAAACCAAATAAATAACACAGAATTCAATCTCAATATATTTTACCTATTTGTTTGTATGTTTTAGGAATCAATCCTGAAGAGTCATGAAACTGGACAAAACCAGGGATTGAGCCTAGTGCCTCCAGATTATTAGGCCCCAACATTACCAATAGGCTATGTGACTCATGTTATTGGTTGAGTTTCATTGGAGGCCTTATCAGTTTCTAACAGTATGTGTCAAACCAAATAAATAACACAGAATTCAATGAAGAAAAACAAAGGGGAAAACCACTCCTTTAATACAAATTCCAGGCCCAAAATTTAATCACAGTGTTGAACCATTCTGAAACGTGAATTCTGTTTCAACCAATTCCAACAACCATCCAAAAACTATCCAAAAACCAACAAAGAGGGGCCAAAGTACGTTTTAGATCAAATGCTTAATCAAAGTAACTTATTTTCTGTGGTGCGTAGTTTCTTTTGGATGAAGGAATGGTGGTGATTACTGCAGTTCTTGGAACTAATCCAATGAATTCTGCATTTGTGCTTCACATACTGAACCAAAGCTTTTGAAACGTGTTGAAATCCAATACCTTTTGAATATCCTTGGCCAAGCATCGTTTTTAGAACTTGAAGGCAGTGCCGCCAGTATTGGTTCCACTGTATTTGGAATCAATTGGCTGACTATTCCGCAAAACCTTACGGCCACTTGCAAACAAATAACGCAATGTATCAAATACTCTCTGTCCACTGATTTTGTTTTGATGGGGCTGCGTTGAATCTTGTTCACCACATCAAGATGCGTCTTCCAACTGAAACCCAGCTATTCTATAATTCTTCAACCAAAATGGCCCGATTTTTCACAGACTGCACGTACTTCTACGCCTTTGGTTTTTGAATGAGGGTGCTGATGCCAATGTTGCTGGTCAATTGAGAGGTAAAGTTGCCAATACTTACACTTTGAACTTTTTGGATCAAATGGGAATGATGAACGATGCTAAACATGAGACATTGGCGTATTTGCAGGGTTTTAGTGCTGATTTTCGAACTGCCGCATTGCTTCATGTGGTTCAAAAGGGGTTGCGTGACTTCTTGCGCTTGTGAGGAATAATTCCCACAAATTTGGTAACATAAAGGTTTTGCTTGGTGTGTTGATGTTCGTGTGATGATGTTGGTGTGGTGATGTTGGGGTGTTGATGTTGATGTGTTGATGTTGGAATATTGTGTTTTGCTGCGACTGCGGGATTTATTGGATCATGATTATTTGTTTTTATTCTTTTGCATATATTATTCGCTGTCTTTAGCTGATTAAAAAACCCTTAAGTGAATGTTCTTTTTTCGTACTTTCTCCCCCTTGTAAAAAGTAGTGAAAAAAAACAAAACAGCAAATGTCTTCGTATCCATCCTACGGCGGGTCCTCGTACTCGTCCTCGTCCAACCTGTACGGCAGCAGCGGCAGCGGCGGCAGCGGCGGGTACGGCGGCGGCAGCAGCAGCCGCTACGGGTCGTCTGGCGGCGACCGCTACGGCGGCGGCGGCGGCGGCGGGTCGTTCGGCGGCGACCGCATGGGCGGCCTCGGCTCCGGGCTGCGCAAGATCGACTGGGACCTGGCGACGCTGCCCAAGTTCGAGAAGAACTTCTACATCGAACACGCCGACGTGCAGCAGCGCTCGGACCACGAAATCGAAGCCTTCCGCAGGGAACACGCAATCACCCTGACTGGCCAGAACATCCCGCGTCCCGTGCAGGCCTTCAGCGAGATCACCTTCCCGGGCTACGTGCTGCGCGAAGTGCTGGCCGCCGGCTTCAAGTCGCCCACGGCCATCCAGTGCCAGGGCTGGCCAATGGCCCTCAGTGGTCGCGACATGGTGCGTTGTCCGTGTTTTTACTGGCTGTTTTCTAAGCAGGTGCTTGGTACAGGTGGGCGTGGCCGAAACGGGCTCGGGAAAGACCCTGGCATACACTCTTCCTGCAATTATCCACATTAATGCCCAGCCCCTTCTTTCACCGGGAGACGGTCCTATTGTGCTGATTCTCGCCCCTACGCGTGAACTTGCGCTCCAGATTCAACAGGAATGCAACAAATTCGGCTCGTCGTCAAAAATCAAGAACTGTTGTCTGTATGGAGGTGTTCCAAAGGGTCCTCAAATTCGTGAACTGCAGAGAGGTGTTGAAATCTGCATTGCCACACCAGGGCGCTTGATTGATATGCTGGAAAGTGGCAAGACAAACTTGCGTCGTGTTACCTATCTTGTGATGGACGAAGCTGATCGAATGGTTTGGGGTTATTTTTCTTCTCCTTTTTTTCAATTATTAAGTTTTGTTTAACCATTTATCCCACTTTTCACAGCTGGACATGGGTTTTGAACCACAGATCCGCAAGATTGTCGACCAAATCCGTCCCGATAGACAAACACTCATGTGGTCTGCGACTTGGCCGAAAGAAGTTCAAAGTCTTGCTCGTGACTACATGCATGAATTCATTCAAGTCAATATTGGATCGCTATCTCTGTCAGCCAACCACATGGTTACTCAAGTTATCGAAATTATGGGACAATTTGACAAGCGCAACAGGTTTGTGTTTTTGTGTCGCTCAGATGAAAGTCCTCACACTTTTTATCGCAGACTCATCCAAATCTTGGACAAAATTGCCGATGAAGACCGCACAGCAAAGACTATTATTTTCACTGGTACGAAGAAGATGGCTGATGAGTGCACTCGTTTCTTGAGACAAGACGGATTTCCTGCTCTTGCTATTCATGGTGACAAGAAGCAGCAAGAGCGTGATTGGGTCATGAACGAATTCAAGGCTGGAGGATCTCCTATTTTGATTGCCACTGATGTTGCAGCTCGTGGATTAGGTGATTTTTTTATACCTTGATCCGTTCCTGTCCTACTATTCTAGATACGATCAACTGCACAAATGTCCATGCGGTGAGAATCTGAAGATGGGGGACTCTGCGTTGTCGTGGCCAGCTTTTCTGCACCTGTACTTTTTCATCCGTCAATTATTCAATACCAAAAACTATCATGGTTGGGAAATTCGTTGATGACTGGCGAGACGTGAATACATATCCCACATTTCTTTGGCAAAGTTTCGGATGTCAGTGGCTTTATTGGTGAATGATATGGGAACGGCATCATTCTTAAGCTCTTTCTTTCCGACCTTGCTCTTGTGGGATTGTCTCGCTTGTTGTCTGAAAAACGATTTCTGATCTTTTTTTGGTATTGACTTGACGGATTTTAAAAAGGTGAGAATTCGCGACTGGTTTCATGGCATTGGGTCGTTCTTCTTTGGTTATCGCCTTTCATCCTCTCTCTTCTATTCGTGGTTTGAGAGGATGATGGCTTTCATCGCATTTAGTATTTGTGCTTTTGCTTGGTTTTTTTTCTCTTTTTTTTTGCTTGGCTTGTTTTGATGATTTTTCTCTCTTTTTTTTATATTGACTTTCTTTTTTTCTTTTCTTTTTCGAAAGACGTGAAGGATATTCGGGTATGTGTTTTTTGTTTTCTTCTCTGATACAGTTTCTTACAATCACTTTTTAATAGTTTGTCATCAACTTTGATTTCCCCAACAACATTGAAGATTACGTGCATCGAATTGGTCGTACTGGGCGTGCTAAAACCACTGGAACGGCTTACACGTTCTTCACCACGGAAAATGCGAAACAAGCTCGGGATTTGATTGGTATTCTTGAAGAAGCCAAGCAGGAAATTCCTCCACAACTTAGAGAAATGGCGTATGCTGGAGGCGGTGGTGGCTTTAACAGATATGGTGGTCGTGGTGGAAGCGGTGGTTTTGGTGGAAGAGGGGGTGGTTCTTCTTATAGCGGAGGTGCACCCAGATACAATCCATACTCTCGTTAGAGTTTGATCAAGTATCTTGTTTGTTTGGAGATCATAGGTATAGGGAATAAAACGCGAATTTGGCATAAGTTTTAGCCAAATTCAATCACACACACCAAATCGACCGACACCATATTTAACCAGAGCATCAACCCAAACCAAATCACCTGAGTATTTAAGAATTGTTCCTATTTTAAACTATCACAGCTCAACGGAAACCACAGAAATTGACAGAAAGTCAGCTGACCTCCGCTATTGAGCTTGAGGCTGCGGAAAGGGTGCTGGAAAGTATTAAACCACGCCCACAAAGGTGCTGTTATTCTCACACCTCGTTCAATTTGATTTCTTCTTTGCCATGTTTGTCGCGCCCATATCCCATCCTGACACGTAAACTGCCCAAAAAATATGCAATAAACATGCAATGTGGCATGTGACACAAAAAGGGGGGGGGGGGGGGGGGGGGGGGGGGGGGGGGTTGGGGGGGGGGGGTTGTGGTGCGATTGGTGCTCCTATGTATCTCTGTGACACATCAAGGGGACCTTGTCTATCCATCAGTATTACATTAATATTATCTGTGTTACTATTTTTCTATTTAGCTGGACGCTTGACCCAGTTGTTGAAAACTTGGTTATTGTGGATTAGGGACGGCGTATTTGCGCTTCAAAAAAGGACATGTTCAATGTGATTTTATCGAAATCTCCCCTGACTTGCCACTGGAGAATTGATGAATCACAAAAACCGGCATGCAAACCCGCAGACCCTCCGAATCATACCTGGCCCAATCCCGCCATCAACAATTTTTCACTTTCTGTCACACATTACGAGTCTTTCCTTATCATTTAATAAAGATAGTCCAGAATGCATGGGTCGTTGGTTGAGCCTGATGAGTGGTCCAGTGGCCCAGATACTCATCAGTAAAATTCGCGGCAATGGCGTTCTCACGAGGAATAATTATAATAATGATCCTAAAAGAAGAACAAGTGAAAGAACGGAATAAAAGAAAGAACAGACCTTAACTGAATCCCAAATAAAATGAAATCTTCCTATCTTTACTCACGTTACCCCACTCGCAAGTGTTTTTGGTTCCATTGGGTTTGCGGTCCAGCACAACCCCTTCCGGATCCATGTCAATCAGATTGAGATCTGCGGTGGCCCTACTCCTCTAAGTCCCTACGCACCTACAACCCTTAAACTAAATCTCACTCCTAGTTTGATTGCTCGGCTGCACAATCTATGGGACCCGTCGCCTTTACCCTGGGCCATCATCCCAATAGCAGGCTCTCCAACAGCAACTGGGTGCACACCTACTACGACTCTTTAAAGCTCCCTAGTCAACTTCCTGGGATCATTCCCATGCGCTACTTTGCCCAACTTGGGACCGCTATACTTGCTAGCTACTAAAACCCAGGTATCTTTAGCCCTCTCTTATAAAGTTCGCTCGTGAGAGATGCTATCACTGACGCGACCTGGGAAGGACATGGTCACCATCACGCCATGCCGGTCATTTCAATTCTCAACAACTCCAAATCTTTATTAATTGACGCAACAATCCCAAAACAGAGAATCACAAATAAATCAATAAAGAATAATAAACAACAATTAATAAATAAAAACACTGTCAAAGTTAGTATTCTGGGCAGGAAAGTCAATGGAAGGGCAGACAGTTGTAGCGACTGACCTCTGTCTACAGGCCCAAACATGCCAGGACCTCACAGATAGAATTGCAGAAGCTTTCTTTGCTGTTAAGAGCATGGTTTGTTTCATTTGTGTTAAATTCAATGGAGGCAAATATCCGGCTATGGGGACACTACTGGTCGCGTTGCAAGCCAATTCCGGCAACTTCATCCAAGCGTTCCACCACCTGCACTTCTACAAGGCTGGGTAAAGCAAGCCAGAGAAGCACACAGTGGTTCAGGCCTTTGCAAATGATCAAATGTCAAGAAGCCATATTGGCGGGAGCCGCTGCAGGAAGGAAGTGCAAGCAAGAAGGCAAAGTGCTGATTGGGGGATTTATATTTATTGTTGGATTACCTTTATTACTTTAAATACATTTGTTATGGTTTTTAAAACTTTAATGCTCCGTATTTCTAGCCTTTTTATAATAAAGAACTGGCTAGCGGTCAACTGGCTGTCAACTGGCTTGTGGCCTGTGAACCAACTGCGGCACGGCTGTCTTTCCACTGGTTAGCGGCTAGCACGCGGCTTGCCCACAGGCTAAGCGGCCTGTTAGCGCCTTGTGAGGTCCGGCTTGCTATGGGGACACTGCTTTCCATTGGTTTATACGTTATTTCAAGCAGGGCAATTGGCCTTGTTTTTAGGACTCTTCTATTTTTGGAATGGATCAGATGATTCCCTTTGTCCAAGTTTCTGGTGTGAACATGAAGTCTTTGCATGGTTGGATGACTGTGGGGAAGTACTTGCATGCTTCAGTTCCCCCCATCAGTAGCCTTTCCCTTGTTGCAGGTTGCTTGTCAACCTGTCATGTTAAGGGGGAGATTGAGGGGGTTGGAGGCCAATTCTATTTATAAGTGTGTGTTCCTACTTTGTTTAAATGGTTTGAGGATGAACAAGGGGCTGCTTAATAGTTCTATTTTTAGAAAATGGTCAGGTTCAAGATGTTACTTCCCTGACAATTAGCGGAAAACTGACTTAGAAACAATAGTAGTCACGCTTAATCACTAACAGACAACACATAATTATTCAACTGTCTTTAAGAAGGGTTTTTTACTGGAGTGATTATGTTTTAAGGATGCAATTTTATGGCTGTCCTGTCATGCTTGTGCACCTAAAAACAGACTCTAAGTGATTTTCACCCAATTATGGAAGCTACAAAAGATGCAGTCATGAGGACAATCTGTCAGCAGTGCTGTTGCCGTTGCTATCTGGCTCCTTTCACATCATCTGTTCATCAATCATCAAGATTTTAGGGAACTTCCAAGTAGATTTATATAATAGGGAGGTTTTGCAAACAATAAATGTTTGTGAGATTTTTGTCGATGGCCACAAATATTTTTTGGTGGCATTTTTGCCAAAAATGAATAAATACTACTACCCTGACAACAACAGAAAACGCAAGCAAAAAACAAATCCTCTTACTATCAGTGTTTCTTCTACAGTGCTCACAGTCACTCAACGTTGATAATCTCCTTCCACAGAGCATTGTCAATTCGGACGTTGAAGCGGAATGCAGCCTTCCTTGACTTTGTAACTTGTACCTCCTGAGCGCCGTCATCAGATATGACTTCAATCTGGCGTTTGCAGGTCATGGTTGCGTTGGCAGGCTCTGTGTTGTTCATCCCACTAACACAATTTTTTTTTCTTTGTGATTTTTTTTAGTGCAAATTTTGTTGGGCATTTTTCTTTGTGGCCACCACTAACACGAAAAATGAAAAATGAAAAATGAAGTTTGTCGACTGCGAAACCTCTCTAATAAAGACATTTTTCATCCCCTTTTGACATTTTTGTCAAGGGGGTGCATTTCCAAGTGAAGATTTGTAATTCACCAATTTGTTCTGCAGGAAGTCCAATTGGGGAAGCGAGCTGGACCTCGCGAGTCGCGATACCGGTCGTGTCACGAGCCGCTCACGGGCCGCTTGCGACCTGTTGACGAGCCGCAAACGAGCCGCTTGCGACCTGTGCCACGGCCTGTGAGCAGGCCGCTCTGTACCTTTTTATGTGGGAACGAGCCACAAGCCACTGGCTCACAGGCCGCTACCCCCCAACCATCACTAAAACTCAAGAATAAGTCACAAAAAATGTATAAAATAAGGAAAATAGCTGTTTATTATAAATAATTAAATAAATGGATAGTAAATAAATGCACATTGCTCAACCCAAAGCTTGCAAAACTGATTCCCGTATCTTCCGATTGCAATCTGTGGCATTGCAATTGATGTTGAAGGTAACCCCCCGCGTCTCCACCACAGCGCTTTCTGCAAACTTTCCTGGTTATTCTTCACTGCCCCGCTCGCTGTTCCCATTCCATCTGCCAGAATCAGCCGGATTCTCAGCTTTCTAGTATCTGTTGCAAAAAGGCTGAAAGTAAAACAAGGAAACAAGAAGATGGAAAGGATGAAGCAGGCAAAAGTGGGATCAAAGAGAAAGTGATATCACCAAGTACAGAAGCGCATGCAATAAAGGAAAACCCTCTGACACAATTAAGCGATTTTTTCTTGCCAATACATTGGACCTACAGCGTCGTGTTGACTGTGACTGGCTGCTTTGCCCCACCAGGCTGAACGCAAACCTATTAAAACTGAATTAGAAAGAAGACACGCATTCTGGACTGCAACAAACAAGAAAATAAAAACAAACAACCAACATGACCTTCATAGATTTAGCAAGAGCTGCAGTTGGGCTGGCCAACGAGTTGCAGAAGATTGGTGCAGGATTTTGTAAGGAAAGAAAAGAAAAAAACAAAGGAAAAGAGGAAAATTAAAACTGTCTACACAATCAATTGGAAAGGTAGTAAACATTGTTTTTACAACTTGAACGCTTAGGAAACCACTGTCTTTTCATATTCCCTGACTGGAATTGTAAAAACCAATTCATAAAATCACAGAAGACCAAACTAAACATATAAACTAGAACTGCCTTTTAAAATTACAAGCTGCAAAGATCTTTCTTGATGAAGGTGTTGCCTGCTGGATGAGAGTGTTGTTTGTTTTTCTTTTCCCACCGCTCCTGTCAAAAAAAAATTCAACAAAAAATACAAAACCACTCTGAGCAGTCTGTGGTGATGAATGGGCTTTCTCATTCTCCCATTCCACAATCAACCAGATGATGAATGGGCTTTCTCATTCTCTCTGTTGTGGGTCTGCTCTGGTCTTGGTGTTTTCAGCCTTGGGGTATCCACACAATGTCCTACCTGCCTGCCACTGAAAACACGCATATTTGTATTTTCCTTATTTTTATTCAACTCTCTCTGTATCGAATCTGGTGTTAAATTGATGTATTTTGTACCAGTAGTTGGTTTGCCGCATTGCCAGCCATTCACTTCTGCCACCTCTATTAAAACAGATGCTCAAAATGATGAAAATCAGATGATGAAAGGGCTTTCTCTTTCTCTCTGGCTTCTTGTCTGCTGTTCTGTCTGCACCATTGCCATGCTGCGGAACTGCCGCTATGCCACACACACACTCTTTCTCCTAAATACATCAATGCATCAGTTACATAAAAAGACAATGCTTGAATTGCAGATAAAAAGCAGATGATGAAAGGGCTTTCTCTTTCTCTCTGCTTTTTGTGCTGTTGTCCCAGTAAGACCTGGTGCCGCTCCAATTTGCTGGAATATTAATTCAACACAGACAAACTTGCAAACAATGGTGAGCTCTAGTCTAAATTTTCTTTTGTTTTCTATTGTAGTCTTCCATTTTTATTTTTTGAATTACAGATGGACGCGTTGCAAAGCAAATCCCACTAAGTGTTCCACCACCTGCACTTCTACAAGGCTGGGCAAAGCCGCCATCAGCGCAAGCCAGAGACGTACACAGTGGTTTGGGCCTTTGCAAACAACCAACATGTCAAGAAAGCGAGCTGCTTCAGGAAGGAAGCACAAGCAAGAAGGCAAAGCGCTGATTGGGGTATTTTTTATTTATTGTTTCTTCAATATTTTGTTATTTTCGACTTCACGCATCCTTTTTTTGTTTTGTTTATTGTTGGTACTTTGGATTTTGTTTATTACTTTAAATACATATATTATGGCTTTAAAACTTTTCTGCTCATTGTTCTTACCTTTTTGAAATAAAGTAAGGACTAGCTTTCAACTGGCTCTTCACTGGCTGTCAACTGGCTTGCGGCCTGTGAACTAGCTGCGACGCGGCTGGCTTTCCACTGGTTAGCGGCTCGCACGCAGATCGCCCACAGGTCGCAAGCGGCCTGCTAAGCGGCCCGTTAGCGGCTCGTGAGGTCCGGCTCGCTATGGGGACACAGGAAGTCCATAAAGATCTCAGTGTTGCTAGGAGCTATTGACACAGTACTCACACTCCAGGCCGTTTAAACTCATTGGAGCAAGCACTGTTACGCTTTCTCCGAAAAGACTGGTTTCCTCTGCTTGTTCTCTTTCAGACGTGTGGCCATATCCATGTGTACGTCAGAAATTCTTGTCATCAACTCACATCTTGTCAATTGGGGATGCGGGCCGGACCTCTCCAGTTGCGATACCGGTCGCGTCACGAGCTGCTCACGGGCCACTTGCGACCTGCTGACAAGCCGCTAGCGGGCCGCTTGCAACCTGTGCCACGGCCTGCTGGCAGGCCGCTCTGTACCTCTCTATGTGGGACGCGAGCCGCAAGCCACTGGTTCACAAGCCGCTACCCCCCAACCATCACTAAAACTCAAGAAGAAAATACAAAATATGTATAAAATAAGGAAAAAAGCTCTTTATTTGCAGGTTGCTTGTCAACCTGTCATGTTAAGGGGGAGTTTGAGGGGGTTGGAGGCCAATTCCTTGTAGTTCTATTTATAGAAAAGATGTTCCTACTTTGTTCAAATGGTTTGAGGGTTAAGAAGGGGGTTTTTAATAATTCTATTTTTAGAAAATGGACATGTTCAAGCTGTTGCTTCCCTGGCAATTTAATAAAAATTGATTTGGAAACCAAAGTAACTCCAGACAACACAACTGTCTCAAGAAGGGTTTTTTGACCTGAGTAATCATGTTTTACTTATTTAATTTTCTAGCTGCTGTCATGTCATGCTTGTCCACCTGAAAACCAGAATAAGCTTTCCTCTAATTGATTTCATCAACTAACACAATGGAGGACGGCCAAAAATGGTTTAATTTGATGGTTTAAGAAAAAATAACCACATGGTCAACCTTTCCCCTAAACTGCAAATTTCTAAAAGTTGACCACAATGTGTCATCCAAAAACACAGGTCATTTTCTGTGGTTAATCACCAAACAGGAACTATGACCGGCCGCAAAAATTCAATAGTATTAGGTTTATTGCTCGTTTATACACAGCCACGTCAGATACAACAAGCCTTTGCTCCGAATTCTCCAAGTCACCTGAATTGAATTCTCGACTGTCAAACAATTCACAAACTCTATCCTGTCCATGGGCACCAGCAGGTTTGACAGAACTTATCTGGACATGTGGTTAGAAATATTTAATAAACTATCCTGCCAAGTTTTTCTTGTTCTCTCCAGTTCTTCCCTCTACTGGTTGTCAGGCTTCCTGTGGTCCTTCTTTGGTGTCTTCTTCATTGTTGCTGCCTTTCAACAGCATGATTTATTTTTCTAAGTCTTAAAACCGCGATCAAAATTAACTTCGGTGGTTAATTTAACCCTGAAGTTAACTCTGGTTAACTTTTGCTAAACCAGGTGGTTATCTTTTTTCTAAACCATCAATTTAAACCATTTTTGGCCGTCCTCCAATGGAAGCTCTAAAGAAGGCAAAATAAGAAGTTACTCAAGGCCAGATTAATGCCTAGTAAGCAGTGCAGATTGCAGGCAGACTCATCATGGGAATCTGTCTGCTTTTGGCAATTTTCTTGCAATCAAGATAGAAATTCTGACTTATCGCACACACCCCTAAAAAGATATTTTCTCCTTACAAGTGTTGCCATTCCACTAAGTCCTAATTTCTCTGGAGTTGCAACCTGCACTGCGAAGAAGCAAAGCGACTGAGCGTATGTCCCTAGTATTAATAAATAATTAAATAAATGGAGAGTAAATAAATGCACATTGCTAAAGCTTGCAAAACCGATTCCCGTATCTTCCGATTGCGATCTGTGGCATCGTGATTAAAGTTGAAGGTAACTCCCCGCTTCTCCATCACAGCGCTTCCCACGAACCTGTCCTGGTTGCGCTTCACCGCCCAACTCGCTGTTCCCATTCCATCTGCCAGAATCAGCGAGATTCTCCGCTTTCTAGTATCTGCCTCCGCCGCCAACTCCGCTGCCTCCACAATCGTCGCTCCCCTGAATGCCACATCCTGGTCCCATGTTTTTCATGCTTGAACATGGAAACAATCGCCTCCCCATGCACCGCTGGGATCACCACGTTTCGATCCGGTAGGTACAGTGCTGGCCATACCAGGTTCCGCGTCTTCCTCATCCACCACAATACTGAAGTTGATCCTGAATGTTGAATTTTTGCTGTCTGTTTGAGCACGCAAGAAACGAGGATGTGAAGGGGATCACATGTTGTTGCAACTTCCTATTGGTCTCGTTTTCGCAATTAGAAGGTGAGCGCTAAACTATAACAAACACATACCTTTGTAATGTTGGCCACCATCTCAAACGCCTCCCAATGTACCAGAGACTCCACAACGCCAGTGAGGTAAGCAACCAGCGGCCGAAGACCCTCAAAGTGGGGCAGCAGCTCTGGCTTGATGTTCTCCTTTCCAAACACAGCCAGCCCGTTCGCTACTTTTTCGGCATGTTCTTTCACCTTGACAGACACTACATCCGCCGGGTAGTGTGGGTCCTTGATGCCGTCTGCAACTCCAGTCCAGGAGCACAGGTTGATGACGCGCATGTTGCCGCGTGTCTTGACCTTCGGCATGGGCAGCATGGTGACCTTGAGTATATAGGGCGGCAGCTTGATTCTAACAGCAATCTCAACCTTTTAGCAATGCTTGACCGCAACAAAACCAAAAACCCCCTCACCTCCCTGCAACAAGCTCCTCTCCTCCGTCTGTGTTTAGATCATACACAAACTTCTGTCCCTTGCTTCTGTCATCCAGCACTTGCAGCTCTGCAGGTTTTGATGCTGAAAATGTTTAACAGCAACCACAGCAAAAATAAAAGTATTGGCCCACCAACCTAAAACATCAGCGCGGCTCAGTCCCTGCTCAGGCATGTGCTTCTGGCGTTTCAGCATCTGGTGTGCTGACTTTTTAAAGCATTTTTGTTTGTTACGCGTTTTGTCCATTGCATTAATAGATAAATTAATAAATAATCAAGTTAACTCAACGATACCAAGGTAATTTATTGAATCAAATTATTCCTTGCATATCAGCGGCTACAAAGCTGTAATAAAGTATTCTCTGGTTTGTTGTGTTCTCCCTCATCACTTTGACTTGAAGAATGCGACGCTCAACAAGACAACGCCAAGCCGCCGCCACCGCTGCCACCACCTCAAGCAAACATACAACAGCATCAGCCTCTTCTATTAACCCGATCTCTGCAATTAGAGCGTGTCCTGCTGCTCCTGCTGAGATCCTTGCCGCTCTGGATCAAATTGAGCAAGTGCTCTTGGATTGCAGCCGCATTTACACCCTGCCAGACTGCAACCTGGATCTAAAGCGATTGGAATCCCTCCTGCTTGCCAATCTTGGCAAGATTCTATTCCTGCCATCCTCCAGTATTCCCACAGCCTGCTACCATAACAATCAACCACACAAAAGGAGCTTTATTTCTGGGTTTTGTGATCCATTGAAGCAATCCAGCATGCAGCGTTTTCCGCTCCAATCATGTTGTGTCAACCCATCAATCACTACCGCCACTCTCCCCTCCATCAGGACTGGAACACCCATCAACGTCCTCCTTCAATTACCCACCAATCAGCAGCTCTTCAAGCTGTGGGTGGTGCTTGTCCCCAGCGACCCTACAGCCATCATCCCTACCCTTAATCCCCTCTCTTTTGCTCAAGCCATGGCTTTGGAGGTGGGCCCTTCCTGCACATACACAGCAAGAATCTGCTTTGTAAAGAGGCCTGGCAATCTCTCTGTCATTCCTTCTGGATACCCGCACGCTGTGATCACAGTCTCAACAACCAAGGACACAACATCCATCATGGGCGGCGCACATGTAATCTTTCCAAAAGACTACCTGTATGTATACAAACTAGAGACATACGCTCAGTCACTTTGCTTCTTCGCAGTGCAGATTGCAACTCCAGAGAAATTAGGACTTAATGGGATTACAAAACTTGTAAGCACAAATTTTCTTTCTAGGGGTGTTTGCGATAAGTCAGAATTTCTATTTTGATTGCCAGAAAATTAAAAGAGACTGTCGTCTTTGTTTCCAAATTTAACCAGAAGATGTCAAAAGGAGACTGATTCTCATCATGAGTCTGCCTGCAATCTGTACTGCTTACTAGGCATTAATCAGGCTTTGACTCAATTCTTATTTTCCCTTCTTTTAGAGCTTCCATTATTTGTGTTAGTTGATGAAATCAATTAGACAGACGCTCATTCTGGTTTTCAGGTGGACAAGCATGACATGGCAGCAGCCGGAAAATTAAATCAGTAAAATATGATTACTCAGGTCAAAAAACCCTTCTTGAGACAGTTGTGTTGTCTGGAGTTACTTCAGTTTCCAAGTCAATTTTCCTTTAATTACCTGGGAGTCCATTTTCTAAAAATAGAACTATTAAAAACCCCCTTCTTAACCCTCAAACCATTTTAACAAGGTAGGATCATCTTTTCTATAAATAGAACTACAAGGAATTGGCCTTCAACCCCCTCAAACTCAGCGCGGGGTCCGAGCGGCACGCGCGATTCGGGGTCCGATTAGGGCCCGATTCGGGGTCCGAATAGGGCTCCTAATCGGATCCGATTAGGATTTAGTCCGATTCGGAGCCTAATCAGGGCCGATTAGGGGCCCTAGTAGCTCTCCTAATTGCAAATGAGCAAATAGGACTGCTCCTAGTAGCATTTGTCTGCTCCTAGTAGCACTCCTAATAGCATTTTGCTCTGCCAATTGGAAACCAAATGGCTTTAATACAACTCCTAGTAGGACTCCTATTGGGGCCCTATTAGCACTATTGAATGTAAAACATCTAAAATAAATGCATTTAAAGGGTAAATAAAATTTTACACAATTTTTTATACAACTATGCAAAAATCAAAGAAAAATCCAAAAATCCAAGAAAAATTCAAAAAAAACCCAGATAAATCCAAAAAAGCAAGAAAAATTAAAGAAGTATCAAAGAAAAACAACACTCAAAATATCACTGGGTTTTCTTCTGAACAGGTTGCCTCTTCCAAGAATTTGCCAACACTCCCTCCTGGCACCCTTGAAAGTACTTTTCAACATCTTGAAAACCTGTAGTACTCCAACTATAGATTTGATGCCTAGGGACCAATCTTGCATTGAACTTTGACATGTGCTTCCCAACATCGCTGTAAGAGAAGATGCAATCTTCTTTGTCAAAGTAGCTCGTGTACGTATTTGGAAAGAGCTAGTATAATAAATAAAGGATTATTAAAAGAAATTGCTTGAAGTGATACTAAAATAAAAACTTACTCTTTGGAATTCCAAATCAGCAAAGTAGACTCCAACATAAGCCCGAAAAATTTCCACAGTATTTCCAAAGTTGGGGAATTCCTTTGACAAGGTTGCAGCAGCAAGAGTTTTGGTCATTGGAGGCTCTCGATCCTGCGTCAGGTAAGAAAAGCGGATACCAACTTCTTTCACTTGACTAATGAACTTGTCTTGGGTGCCGGTGCGTCCTTTGGCTTTGGCAACAACTTCAGCAACAGACGTGGGGACTTGGCGACGCTGTTTGGATGCGATGGAAGATGGCTTTTCTTGCAGAGATGGCCCAGTCACAGGTGAATTAATCAATGGAGAACTTGCAAA
>JAIVFH010000129.1:0-87445 GCA_025765595.1 Obelidium mucronatum | reverse complement strand
CCCTTACCTGTTCCTTCCAAACCATGGATGGATATCTCTATGGATTGGATTACTGACTTGCCTATTAGTCAAGGTTTTGATGCCTTACTTGTGGTAAAAGATCGGCTTACCAAGCAAGCCCATTTTATTCCTACGGTAAAAACTTCTACAGGTGCTGATACTGCAGACATCTACATTCGGGAAGTTTTTAGACTTCACGGTGCTTCCAGATCCATTGTATCCGATCGCGACCCGCGTTTTACTGGTGGTTTCTGGCAACGTTTTATGGAACTCCTAAACGTTAAACTTAACATTTCTACCGCTTTTCACCCTCAAACTGATGGATCTACTGAGGTCCTCAACCAAGTCATTGAACAATACCTACGCGTTTACTGCAACTACCAGCAAGACGATTGGGTATCCAAGTTACCGCTTTGCGAATTTGCCTACAACGATTCTTTGGTAACCACTACTGGTCATACACCGTTCTTTGCAAACTCTGGTCACAATCCAATTTTTGACCCCTCTGTTATTCGTGAATCCTCTGTTCCTGACGCTGAAGATCGCCTCGCGTCTATGAAAACAATTCTTGAAGACCTTCGTGCGAACTTAAAGTTTGCCCAGGAAGGTTACACCACACAAGCCAACAAATCTCGGTTACCGGTTCCGGAAATTAAACCCGGAGATTTGGTTTTCTTGGATCGTCGCAATATCAAGACTAATCGTCCTTCTCAAAAGATTGATGATAAGAAACTTGGTCCTTTTAAAGTCAAGCGCGTCATCAACCCAGTCGCCTTTGAGCTTGCCTTACCTTCAACCATGCGTATTCATCCTGTATTCCACGCGTCTTTGCTGCATCCCAAGACTAAGAATATTGTCGCCGCGTTTACCCAACCTCCGCCTCCGCCAGTTATCGTGGACAACACTGAAGAATGGGAAGTTCAAGAAATCTTGGATTCTCGCGTTTTCTACAACAAACTTCAATATTTGGTACACTGGATGGGTTATTCTAACTCTGATCGCTCTTGGGAACCTGCTGCCAATGTTTCGGGTTCTGCTGAGTTGGTTTCTGAATTTCATGCCAAATATCCCGATAAGCCTGGTCCTGGTGCGATTGCTGCAAGTGTTCGCAATCGCAAGAAAAGAAGGGGATGATGTTAGGAATCAGCCGTCTTATAGGGATATTTCTCTATAGTTCCGTAGCTTAGTGGTCATTACGCGCGACTCTCACGGTGGAAACCCGGGTTCGATCCCCGCTAGTAATGTTTTTACTTAAAGTTTCTATTTTTGTATTTGTCATCTTTGATTTGTCACTTTACTAAGTTTTTCAGTTTCATTTTGTGATATCATTCTTGATTTCACATAATATTGTGCTATCACTCTTGCTATCACAATTTCTGTTTGATTTTCAGTTTGTTTTCTGTTTTTGAACTTTTGTTATTTGAAATTCCAGAACTTGCATAAATAGCAAGCTTTCTGCTCTGAGTTTTAGTTCAGTTTCAATACATTCTGTGTTAGTCTTCAGTTTTGTAACTCTTCAATCCCGTCTCTCGTGACCTCAAGCCGTTATTGGACAAGCCCTCGTGCCCCCTAAGCCCTCGTGCCTTCAAGAACCCTTAAGTCTTTTATTGACTATCTGGTTCTAACAGGATCAACATATCCCACCTTCCCCTTTACTTACCGAATGGTACTGGCTGGCAAGGTTCTTTGCCATGCGCGAGGCTCTGATATTGCCCTGGATTGGGATGTTGTTGCAATGTGCATTATTGCTGGACCAATTCCTGATGAAAAGAAAGAGACCCTGTCGCAGTGCGTTCCTTTGTTTCCCCGGTGGATCAATCCCTGGTTCAATTTCTTTCTGAAACAAGGGAATTATCAAGCAATGTGGCCTGCTGCTCTTCCTCTCACCCACCTTTCAAAATTGGCAGCAGTCAACCATTCACACTCATCCCCAATCCTGCACCTCCTGTTTCAGACACAAGGCAGTGACTTCAGCAACACATTTGATGATGTGGTGATATCTGCGGCTGTTTGGAGTGCCAACAGGGCGGCATTGGATTACTGGACAAGTGCCACAAGCCACATATTTTACCCTGACCCATCAGCTCGATTGCACAATATCTTGATTCAAACTGTTGGTAAAAGCCTATATGTCAAGACAGCAATGTTTAAGTATATTGGAAGAAGAAAGAAAGAGAATGTCCTATGTGAGTATCTGGATGTGCTCCAGGATTATGTGAGTCTTGGTTGCCTGCATGATGATACTCTGGTCAAGGCAATAATCAAAGTTTTCCAATGCTTGAGACTGAAACAAGTCAAGGCATTTGATGAAGAGTGTGCCAAGGTTCCTTTCAAACACTTGAAGTGGGTGGCAGAAGGTGGGAGGGAATCCAAAGGAGAAGTGGATTGGTGGGGGAACTTTAGCAAAGCCTATGAGGCTTCTTATACCAAAGCTTGGTGTCCCATATTTGTTGCAGCAGTCACCCATTTTCGGAGAATGCAGCCAGATCATAATGCCAGACTGGACAAAAATACTGATGGGATATGTAGTGTGATTGATAAACACTGGGATTTCACTGAACCTGAAGGTGCAGCTCTATTGCACAGTGTGTTTGGCCCAATTGTGTTGAGTCCTTTCATTGATTGGGGTATGATTCTGTCATATAAGGAAGACTATTTGCGGTTATTCTTTCAAGAACTTCTTGAAGTCAAAGGTGCTTCTTACTATGTTTACAGCATCATTCGCAAGTCAAGGGATATTTTTTCTAAGGATTTCATTCTTTTGCTGCTTCGTTTTGTGTGTGAGGAAGGCATTGAGAAGTCAAACTGGAGGTTGGAACCTTATCATGGAGGCTATACTTGGCTCAATGCCGCAATTCAAATACTTTCAGATTGTGACGAGAGATTTAACCATCTTTCAGACTGTCTTTCGGATTCAGATTAAAAGTACTAGGTTGTTGTGTAGCCTACATTTGAATAAATTTGGGATTTTACCCTACCTTGTACTGAAGAGAAGTGTGTGTTTGTGTAACTCCAGTTGAACTCGGATTGAATAATTCAACCCGAAATTTTATTGTGATGATCCAACATTATCATGAAAGAACTCAATTATGAAATGGATTTGCAATCAGAATAGAAATACATTTTTTAAGCAAATAAGATGGCAGGGCTTATTCATGAAGCATGTGCAGCCATATTTTTTAACCATGCATCAAAAAACTGAATATAATTTGTAGAATGCGAGACACTCTCCCTCCATTTGATCCATCTGCCTCCTTCCATCTACTCTGCAGTGCTGAGAAGGAGGCTCTGCAACAGATCATTCAATGCGACCGTAATGCTTGTGGCTTCGAACCCTAGGTGTTGATTAATAAATTCACCCTTAAATACTCCTGAAATGGCATGCATCAACATACTGAATTTAATTTGCAGAATGCAAGACAGCTCTCCCTCCATTTGATCCATCTGCCTCCTTCCATCTACTCTGCAGTGCTGAGAAGGAGGCCCTACAACAGATTGTTGAATGCGACCGTTATGCTCGAGGCTTCGGTTGGCAGCGCAACCATCTGGTTGGCTTGATCAACCTTCAAGAAACTTACAGCAAACCAGAGGGGCTTCCAGGCAACCATGCATCTTTTTTGCATAGAATGCGCGCCATCAAAGCCTTGAAAAGGTCGATGGTTATGCAAAATACCATACACCAGTCTCTTTTATTGTTGGACATTATGATGCCAATATACATCTATTTGGAACGTGAGGTGAAGTTGGCCATACAGCTTGGAATTCGTGACTACTGGAAGGAGATGTACGGTGGTGATCGTATCGACGGATTGTTGCCAAAGTGTGAGCAGTGGGAGGACTTTGCATTGTGGCTGCATTCCGAGCTGACGCGAGATTTACGCTTCTACTCTGCTGATTCGGTTGATCGTTATGACTATGCACTTGAGACTATGTATGAGGAGCTGGATCTGAGATGGAATGCCTTTTTATAAAGATTGTTGTGTAGCATCTATTAGAATACATTTTGGCTTTTAACCTACCTTGTACTGAAAAATAGAGTAATCGGAATTGAATAATTCAACCTGAAATGTTTAGACCAGAAAAATATAACCAATAGAATCTTCATAATTTATTACTGAATGAAAGCTAAACAAAATCTTAATGCTGGGTTTTTTCATCACAATATAGATTTTGGATTGAAATTTTCAATCCGTTCAACTCCAACACTTCTTAACTTAAACTTTAATATTAGACCACGAAAAATTGACATCATTTGTGATTGTGCTTGCATCAAAAGGCGGCAGGATATGACTACTTTTTTCAGGATCTCAAGTGACTCTTCTTATTGAAGATGCGTTGTGTATAATTGATATCTTAAATCATCTTTAGATAGCCAGAACTTGATGGCTATGGACTAGTTGTACCTTCCATATTGCATGGATGATCCATGAGTAGAGCGGGTGGATCAAAGGAAAACTGGGCCAATGTCTGGAGCCCCCTCACCTACCACTGAGCAGGGAAACTAAAATGAAGAGCTGAAATATTAATCACTGAAACATTAAGCGCTGAAACACTAAGCGCTGAAACACTAAGCGCTGAAACATTAAGCGCAGAAAAGTAAAGCGCAGAATCAGTAAGCGCAGAAAAATTAAGCGCTGAATAATTAAGCGCTGAAAATTAAGCGCTGAATAATTCAGCGCTGAAAAATTAAGCGCTGAATAATTCAGCGCTGAAAAATTAAGCGCAGAATAATTCAGCGCTGAAAAATTAAGCGCTGAATAATTCAGCGCTGAAAATTCAGCGCTGAAACATTAAGCGCAAAAAATTAAGCGCAGAAAAATTAAGCGCAGAAACATTAAGCTCAGAAAAATTAAGCGCAGAAACATTAAGCGCAGAAAAATTAAGCGCAGAGACACTAAGCGCAGAATAAAACGCTTAATCTTTCAGCGCTGAACAGCCGCCAGAGCCAAATAGCCGCATCACCGAAACGTTAGGGGATCTCCCAAGACAAAAACAGACAGCAAAAGACACTGGGGACACCGCCCCCCGCCCCGACGCACCAAGGTGCGATATCGCGGCAGAGGAGGGACCCTGGCTAAGATGCGAATCAAAGCGTCACAAGCCGGCCCGAGCTGCCATCTGCGGTGTCCTTTCTCTTTGCAAGAAGATGGCCGCCGACACCTCCCTCTCCGATCAAACGGTTCACTCCGTGAGTTCAATCAGAGAGATTGGTGCCACCGTCAAAGGCGGCAACTTTCGAGCACAGAAGATGTCCATTGCTGTGTGTTCAATATGCCACGGTCAAAGCAACCTGCGAGTGCAGATGACATGGAGCGGTCAACTAAAATGAGAAACGTTACCATTATTTAGTATAACAAGCGGTGTAGAGTAAGAAAGAAAATACTGGAGATGTCAAGATGTTTGGAAATAGACAAGAACCTCGAGCGGCAAACAAGGCCCCTGGTGGCAACCCGTAATTTTAAAGCGAGGAGCCTTTCAACTCCTCTTCAGGTCGCCAAACAAGGTCCCTTGTGGTGGCAACCCGTAATTTTAAAGCGAGGAGCCTTTCAACTCCTCTTCAGGTCGCCAAACAAGGTCCCTTGTGGTGGCAACCCGTAATTTTAAAGTGAGGAGCCTTTCAACTCCTCTTCAGGTCGCCAAACCAGCAAGTTGCCATCAAGGGTGAGGTGTGTGGCCAGGTGGCCAGATCATTTTTGGAGGAAAAGTGAAAAAGAGAAAATATTAAAAATGAAAAGAAAAGATAAGATGAAGAAAATTAAATTAAAATACACCATTTTCATTTGGAAACACAACACATATTTCATCCAAGAACATCTCAAGTAACCGTTCCAGCCGTTCCAGGTTTAAAGATTCCTTTTTTAACAATACTGAATTATTATCTGCAGGATTCATTTTGATGTAATTAGCAGTAGCTGACTGGCAAAGCTGTGGTCTTGCATGCGGCGGGTGCCTGGATCAAACCACACAATGTGCGTTTTTTAAGAACCATCATAATGATAAAATTTAGTTTTTTTTTGGCACTCAAAGGTATTATGTATTATGGTTGTGTTTAGGTTATAGCAGTTGAACTTGGATTGAAAAATTCAATCCGCAATTTTTTTGTGACGAAAAATAAAAATTCTTCAAGCAGGAAACTCAATAATGAAATGGATTTGCATTGATGTTGAGTATTACACATAAAAGATCCAATATCACTTACACTACTTTACAGAGATTAGAAATAATCTATAAGTTGTACAGATTGAATATTTCAACCCGAATCTTTATACTTAGAATAAAAGCACTTCCGGGGATTCGAACCTGGGGCATAAAGCTCTCAGTTTCAGCGCCTTAACCGCTGCACTAAACACTTATTAATGCAGTTTAGAATACAATAATACACAATCCGTGTGCTGCCGACATTAGGAGACACCTTTGCTTACATGAGAAAGATGAATACATTTTGTAAATATTAATTTGTAATTAATTTCCCCTTCATGATTTCCTCCAATCAGAAATCAACACATCAAGTTGATGCACCGCATCAATGGGCAAATAGGCTACAGGGTTCTCAACCTCAACAGGTCTCAATGGGACCATGTAAAAGAGTAAGGATTGATTCCTGCCAGGAACTTTGGAAATTCAAAATTTCATTTTATCACCTAACACAATAAAAATGAAGAGTAGTTTTTACATTTGCTACTACTTACTGTACTTGGCTGCCGGTGGTTTGGTGGTGTTTGTGTAACCTGCATTTGTAATACATTTTTGGATGTATATCAAAGTCAGTTTAGTACTCAAATATTAATAGTTGGTGTAAAAGTTCTGTTTTTGTATCATCAAATGATTGCAATTAGTGGGTGGTTTATGATTTTTTTGATTAATAGATTAATAAAAAGAGAACTTTTCATTTTTAGTTGAAAAATTTTTCACTGTAAAATTTTTCATGTACATTAATGTGTTCCGGATTAAGAGACTAATTTGGTGATTTTCTGGGCTTAAAATTTTCTCAGTGCTTGATTTATAAGCACTTGGATGGTCAGTGCTTTCAATTATTTAGCACTTTAAGTGTCAGCGTTTAATTATTCAGCGCTTAAACATTCAGCGCTTAAAGTGTCAGCGCTCAATTATTCAGCGCTGAAATATTCAGCGCTTAAATATTCAGCGCTTAAAGTGTCAGCGCTCAATTATTCAGCGCTGAAATATTCAGCGCTGAAATATTCAGCGCTCAATTATTCAGCGCTGAAATATTCAGCGCTTAAAGTGTCAGCGCTGAAATATTCAGCGCTTAAATATTCAGCGCTTAAAGTGTCAGCGCTTAAATATTCAGCGCTTAAATATTTTGCGCTGAATTATTCAGCGCTTAAAGTGAATTTATACTCCATGGCGTCATATATATTTGTGAAACTTTTAGCAGTATGGCCGGTTAGTTCAGCTGTGACAATCTCTGCTTCCAAGAGGAAGTCCGGGGTTCGAACCCCGGAATAGAATTTTTGAAAATGAAAATTTTCATGAAACCCTAAGTCTAATCCTGAGCTAATGAGTATAAAACCCTAACCCTGATTCCTACCTAATTGCCTACTACTGTCAAAGTCTCCAATGCACTCGTATCCTGCTGCATCCAGTAGCTCAAGCGCTCCCAATCGCATCCCTGAAGCATCGGCTAAGGCCTCTGTGCTCGTTCGGGCTGCCATCAAGCAGTATGACGTCAGATGTCCTTCTTGTGCATATCGCTCGCTCACGACCGATCCGAACAAGCCGGCCGGCATTATCTACGTCATTTGCGGCCGAAAGTGCAAGGAACCCAAGCAGCAACTTGCAGCGTTCGCGGTCGCACGTTTGTCAAAGTGTGCGCAGTTCGGAGAGATCGCGCAACTCCTCAGTCTTCAACCCACCGCCAAACAGCCGTCGGTCGCAGGGATGCTGAAGCGTACGCGCGACGAGATTGCCGTATCGGCCGATGCGTCGTCGCCCGAGGCGGGACCTCCCACCAAGTTGGTGGCAGGTGTCACAACCAACCAAGACGACTTCGGAAATTCGGACGACGAAGACCGCATCATCGCGGCCTCTTACGCGGAGTATGTCGCGGAGAAGCGCCGCGGTCGCACTAGTGGGGGAAGCGCTGCGCTCTTGCCTCCTCTTAAGACAGGAGACTTCGACGCCACCAACAACATCACCAACAACAACAACCCGTCCGACGACAGCAGCGCGTACTCATCGGTCAATTTCGACATGGACGACGGAGAAGTCGACGACGTCGTCATCGAGTCCACCGCCGCCTACGTCAAAAGAGACACTCGTCTCAACTTAAATCAATCCAAGTCAGTCACTTACGCTGCCGCAGCATCAGCAGCAACAAACACCGCCGCCGACTCCGTCGATCACGCCGGTGCCTCCTCTAGTGACGGACACCAACGGCCGGGCGCTCGTGACGCCATCAAGCCGATTCGTTTAGTCCGGAACGGTGGGGCCAGTCACTCTGAGCCCCCTCGCCGCTTCGGGACAACGGATGCCGCCGCCTCTGTCGCCGCCGCTTCCGCAAAAATCGCTGCCGCACCCCAGTCCGCTTCCTCTGCGCACTCTGCCCGCGATGCCGCTCCTGTTGGCTTTCCAACTGCGGTCGAAAAGCAGCAACGCGTCGCTCGCGACGCCGATGCTGAAGTGTCTAATCAACAGCCGACTTACCAGCAAGACATCCGTCATGCCAAGCTGGATTCTACTCGTCAGCAGTCAAACTTGGGCTCTGGTCAATATGACCCCCCACATGACTTTGCGACTCAGCCGACTCCATCTACTCCTCCCTCAGCAGCACCTGCGTCACTCCAAGATATTCAAGCAATCATGGAGCGTTTTCAAGTGTCGATTATGTCTGCTCTTGAAGACAAGTTTGACCGCAAGACTGCTGCGATGGAAGAGCAATTCCAAGCCGAGCTTGCCTTCAAGGACAAAGAGATTGTCGAAATTCGTTGCGATTTTAACGCCAAGCTCAAGAAGCTCTCAGAGGAGCTTGAGGAAACTCGCTCTCTGTACCAGCAATCAAGAGCTGGCTCGTCTTCAGGTCGCCAATCCACTACTCAGTCTACAGCTCGAAAGTCTTGGGCCGATGCAATCTCGGAACCTCCTTCAGAGCAAGACTCTGAGGTCCTTGCTGCGCTTGCTGAGCTCAAAGCTCCGGTTCCTGAACAGTCTCCTCCTAAGTTTAAGCGTACTCAAGTGCAACCAGACGTTGAATTCTACCGCCAGTTCTCCGAAGTTGAGGTCAAGAATAATGTCGCACTCTTGTATGTCGTTGGGTTCAAAAAGATCCCTTATTCGCAGCTTAAGCAGAAACTGGAGTTGGTGAAAGTACCTGTTAGGGAAATCTATAACTTCTCATCTGTCGGGGTTGCTACTATGGAGCTCACTGTCAACATTACTTTTGCCGGGTTCATCGCTCAGAAACTCACTAAGCTTGGGTTTAAGGTCTTGGAAAACTTCCAAATGGACAAGGACTCTGTATCTGCCAAGCAACTGCTCTGGAACTATAAGAGGGTCTACAAGATTGCTGAGTCTTCTCCTTATGTACGGGTCCAAGGCTTCTTTGCTGGCTGGGCCGAACACTTGTATGAGAAACGGAGCCATGAAATCTTCAGCTCCTTCCCAAGTCGATGGTTAAGTCTCCTTCTGGTCCACTGGTCTCAGGTTCTTCTGTATCTTTTGTTTCTTCTTCTTCTAATTTCTTGGCCGTTTCTTCTAGTGCCGCTCCTTCACCCGCCTCTCCATCCTTTTCTTCTTTAGCTGGGTTATCCAGTACTGCTGTGCCACTTTCTTCTGAATCGTATTTTGCTTCCATGCATCCATCCTCTCCCAAAACTATTTTACAATCCCCTTTAGCTTTTAACCCTGAACATCTCGTTCGTTTTAATTATCATCGCCTCCCAAAACTCACTCGTTTACCACTCCATAAAAATATTTTTGCGAATATATCTTTACTTTCTGTATCTGAATTTCCTCCCCAAACTGTCATTGATGATTTGTATAACCAAATCAGTGACAAACTGCGTCAGCTTGCAGCTCTGCTGTACGGCCCTAAGAAGGCAACATTACCTCCACACCACTCCCCCCTCCCAAAAACTAAAACCACTACCACCTTGGATGCTATTCGCCAGGCAAAGTCTTCCTCCAGTCCAAAAAGTACTCTCCAGTATGGGTTCTCTCCGTCTCCAAAACAACTCGATGAAGCCAGAAGTACCTTTCGAAATCTCTACCGCTCCATGGACCCTCTTTACCAGTCGCCGCCTCCACTCATTGACCCTGCCAACCCGCCAGATCTACCGGAAAACTTTGTCTTTGCTACCACTGACCAAATTTTAGCTCTAATCACTGCTTATCCACTCCATAAGGCGTCTGGGCCTGATGGAATCTCCTGGAATCTACTCAAACAATTGGTCCACTCTACCGATATTCTCCCTGCTCTGTCCAGTCTCCTTCAAGTCTGCTTCTCCCATGGTATCATTCCTGAACAATGGAGGGCCTTCAACACCATCCTCATTCCCAAGTCCTCAACTCCACCGCTCCACCCAACTCTCCTTGACTTCCGACCGCTCGGGGTCGGCAACTGTCTCCGTCTGCTCTACGAAAAGTGTCTCCATGTTTATCTCCGTCGTTTTACTACTGTCCATCTTACACAACAAGGTTTCCAACCAGGTCGTTCCACCTCTTCCAACTTAGCCTGGGCTGCCAACACTGCTTCCAAGGATACTCGCACTCTACTCACTGATTTCTACAAGGCTTACGACACTGTTGACATTCCAATTCTACTCGACCGCCTCAAGTCTAAACTTCTCCAGTCCAACTGTCCATTCCACCTCAACATCTTGGCTGCTGTCCACCAACTCTTCCACCGTACCTACACCAGGGTTCTCTATGGTGACAAGTATACTCGCATCATTACTCGCTCGCGTGGTTTACCACAAGGCTCTTCTCTTTCTCCAATTTTGTTCAACATTTTTATTGATCCTCTTGCTTTTGAATTAGTTTCTGAACTCCCTCCTACTCGCGGCACTACACCTTCTTCTTTCTTTGCCGACGATATTTCTGTTCGCACTTTTTCTGATTTTCTTCTTCAAAAGGCTTTTGCCATTATTGTCAACTTCTGTATCTCGAGTCGACTTACGCTCTCTCCATCCAAGTGTACCACCATCAACTACACTGGGCCACCACTCATCTACAACGGTACCACTATTCCTGCTAAAGAGCGAGACCGCTACCTTGGGCTGCCACTCTCCACTGCCTGGTCCTCAATTCTTCAACTATTTCATGGGAAAAATCCACCAAGCTCGTCGCTCCTTTGAAACCATCTCCTGCTTCTCCACATGCTTCTTCATGGACCACCCAGTCTCGTCGTGCCATCTTTGTCTCTCTTATCCGACCAAAGTGGGAATATTCTTTACCTCTCGCTAACGCTACCATCTCTCAATCAGAACGTCTTGCACTTGGATCTGCTGGGTCTGGTCTTACCAATCAAATCTGCCAATGGATCTTCAAGCCACTGCAACCACCAGTTCCACTTCAGTCTTCTGCTATCCGTCGTCTTCTGTTTCTCCCAAGCTTCTTGGACCGGGCCGACTTCATTACCTGTCGAATGGCTTCCAAGATGCCACAACTTATTCCTGCTGACAACTGCAAACTTCACTCAGCTCTCAGCAGCAACAAAACCATCAAATCCATTTCTTCTACTTACCGCAAAGGACCTGTCGACTCTGACATCAAAACTGCTATCTTCAACCACTTCAAAAACTTACTCACTAAACAGGCTGAGCTCGATGGATTCTCTTCGAAAGCTATTATCTTCAACCCACCCTACAGCATGGCCAACGTTCTGCGGGATTCTACTCTCTCTCTTGATCAACATCAAAAACTTGTTCGACACCACCTGGCTCGAAACTTCCCTGCCGATTCACAAGTACCTCGGCTCATTGCTACCAACAAACTACCGGAGGCGTATGCTCGACTCTATTTTCTTGGCGAAATTTCTTAAGTTGACTTTATTTTCTTATCGACTTTTCTTTAACTTTTCTTCTATTTCTTCTTCTTCTTTAACTTACATCTTTGGTTGTTATCCTCTTGGGTTACCGGAGGCAATAAACTTTAACATTAAAAAAAAAAAAAAAAAAAAAAAAACCCTAACCCTAAGTCCCCCTGTAGGCAACTTTTATATCATAAAAATTTCCGGAGAAACCCTAACTCTCCCCAACCTCCCCCATGAGTAAGGAACCTTACGTTATCGGCGGCAATAAACTTTAATATTAAAAAAAAAAAAAAAAAACCCCTAACCCTAGCCCTAGTCAACTTCTAACCCTAATTCTAATCCTAATCCTTTGCCCTAAGCCTAGGCCCTGGCCCTAGCCCATCCTAATCCTAACTCTAATCCTAAGCTTCGTGTGTCATTTGATGATGGGCGAAGAATTGATTGCCTTTGAAGCAATTGTTTTGGAGGCAGAAGTAGTGGAAATCTTTTTGAAATACTCTCCGAAGAATATCGTTTAAGGGAATGAATATTATTTTGCACTGTGCTTTTTCGGTTTCGCTTGTTTGGCATTTTTACACCGTGTTTTCTGGGGTTGGTGGACAAATAAGGCAGAATATTCATGCGGACTATCATTCATTTACATTGAATAAATGTCTTGAAGAATGTTGGGTTGCTTGTTTGGGCCTGTGGGGACAGCCTGACTTGAAAGATTGGCCATATCAAGCAGAATATAGATAAATCGACCCTCTACAACTGTACGTAAGGGGTAACACGACTAAACAATACGGATTTCTATAATTGAGCTCTTTGCGCATCGAATGCTGCCAGAATTAGCACTGTGGCATAAGTATTACCCAAGCTTGACTCGGTTTCGTGAAGGCTTTTTGACTGAACATTTTGACACTGTTTTCCGTGAGACACAAAAATGATAAAATAATGATTAAATAATGATTCTTGGAGAATTGAAAATCCCTTTTTTTAATCTCTCGATATCCGCAGCGTTCCGCGAATGGCTGGGCATGGTTGGTCGGTGGTTGTGTATTGTGCGGTTTATCCCAATTTGGATTTCCGGTCGAAAAAAATCTTTATTTCCTCCGCCGACACAGGAAACATCACAAAGAGACCTAGCCTTAATTGCTCGGATTCTTTGTGAAAAATCAAAACAGGACAAGGTTGCACAAAAGGAGGCTGCCAAGAGGCTGAAGGAGGAGGGAAAACGTGCAAAAGAAGCTCTCAAAGCCATGAAGCCTTCGCGAAAGACATGGTATTTTTTTGTTTTCTATAACATTGTTTTGGTGAAGTTGTAATAATATCATTGTTTCTAAGGAGTGACCATGACAAACTACAAGCAGTCCTGATGAGACAGAGTGTCATGGATGTTTACGTGAATGCAAACAATTCGGCTCTAGGATTCATTCCAACAACTGTTCTACTTTTGGTCTTGATGATTGGGAAGGAAATCAGATTCAAAATTGTGCTTCTTTGAAGTCTATCAACGATTGCCGCAATAACCTTCTTTGTAATAGACAGAACTGTTGCTTCCGCCACTCCAAAGATGTCTCCAATTGAGACATACAAGTTTCCTGTTGCTAACCGATAGAGAGTAATTGCTAACTGCTTCTCTGTATAGATGGGGTTCCCACGACCTAAGAAACAAGGGAGGTGAGATCCAAATTGTTGCTTGTCGCCTATGGAAAGGTGGGTAATAGCGCACCTGTCTTGTCTTTCTGAAGGTACGGCACAAGCTCAATTCACAGCCAATTGAAGGTCAGTCGGTAACACAAAGCTGCTCTTTGAACAAATGGTCTGGCCCGTCGTTTAGGTCCACTTCCCAGAATCGTCCTGATCGTGCAATAGTTGTGCGTGGCTTTCGACTTGGATGATTGAGAGTTAGTCTCTCGAAACGCACTGACCACTAAACGGTTCCAAGTCCGAGCCACTTGAGCGAGGAGAAGCAGTGATTCACCTACACGCATTGCTTTCAAAAGTGTTTATGAGTGCAAAATATCTTTTTGGTCAAAATTAATAGCCAACTTTTGGTTGGGATTTGTTGAAAAATGAATGCTTAATTTCTGTTTTATTTGGTTGTCGAAAACCGTTTATAAAGTCACCCTTAGCCCGGAAAAATTTTTTTTGTCCTCAAAAAAATTGCTTTGAGTTTGAGCCTTCCCTTAAATGTTTTAGAGGAGAGTGTTCATTCCAACCACCAGTTTCGAACCGGTTTTCACCGGTTTTCACCAGGAATGTGACGAGGTATTTCATCTCATGCCTTGTGAGCCTCCAGAACAAGTGCCAGGGTTAATGTTTTCTACAAATAAAATACAGAGTTCAGTTATGGAAAAAACCGATACTCCCAGGAGGGGTCCCTCGCGGGAGCGTCGGCGGCCTGCGCTGAACCGCAGACCTGCGTTTTATTATTATATAATGTTTCTTAGGGTTAGAAGAGAGAGATTCTGAGGAGAAATCACGCGAAAACAACTCAACACCCACGTTCCCACTAAGTCACATAAGCCGTCGCTTAAACTATATTGCCGATCTAACTCTGTTTATTTAATCACGCATAAAGGAAAATAACACCGAATTGGGGCAGCCAATAAGATTTCTCCATTTTAGACCAATCACAATGACATCAATCAGTCCAAAACCACTCCCTCCAACGCCAAGAAACCGCTATCTGCACACGGAGGTGCTCGCGCAAATTCCGGGCGTTCCGGGCGGTAAACTACCCTCAACCCACTGAATGTTGCTAGTGCTGTCAAACGCAAGAACCTACCGCTACCGCCAAAGGCCCCATCACCTCCGCCGGCTCCTGTGGCAAACAAACGGCAACGACTTGAAGAAATTAAATGCATGGAGCGCTCTGAATTACTGGTAAGAATTGTTTTGTTTTGCTTTGTCTCGTATTTAAAAAATCAGCAGCATACTCACCGTCCGGCGTACGTTATTCGTACCTCAACTGACTACTTATTTGCTGGAATAGCGCCATCGTATATCAAGCCTGATGGGAATTGTTTATTCAATTCGCTCCGACTGGCGACTGGAGATTTTGGCATCACTCTATGCTTGGACAACGTGGAAGTGGCTCGGTGATTACTTGGAATCCACATCACCTGGAAACCGGTCCCAAGCCAGTAATCAAAATTTGACGCCTAATTTTATTCAAAACTAAAACCTTCCGCAATTTTCTTAAGCACTCTATTCCCGTTCTCACCGGAGAATCTGTCAGCTTTGCCATTCGCGACTGACTTCAAAAAATCGATACAAAAGGCATCCAGCTGTGAAACCAGCTCTTTTTCATTGCAATTCAAACGTTTACTTTCCAAAAGTGAACTTGCAATTGTGTGAAACCATTCAATCTCAGCATTAAGTAAAATTGGCCGAGGATCCAATCGCGGATCCTCCAGAAGTCGCAACATGACTGCAATATTTCCACTTTGTGCAGCCACCAGTAAAGCAGACTCCCAGCCATCCTTCCCAGACGGATCAACTCTTGGATCAGACAGCAGCATATCAACAAGCTCCAAATTTTCGGACCAGGCTGCTTCAAAAATAGCTTGATTGTTATTTACAGAAGGATCTACACCGTGTCGGAGGAGCAGGCGAAGTATATCCACATGGCCATTATTGCAAGCCTTCATTAGAGCATCGTTGTTCTCAGCTGTCGGATCTGTTCTTGGATCTTGAAGCAGCAGGGATAACCGCTGTACATATCCATGCTCTGCAGCGACTCGAAGGGCGTGATTGCTTCGAGCAGCAGGATCCACTCTCACATCTGAAAGGAGGAGATAGAAAACTGCGTCTTGTTTGTTTCCCATTAAACTACAAAGAGCCTCATTATTGCGAGCAGCAGGATCCACTCTCCTATCTGATAGGAGAAGGCGAACAACTTCTGAATGCCCTCTTTTGGATGCTCCAACCAATGCCTCATCATCTTGAGCAGAAGGGTCCATTCGCGAATCATGAAGGAGAAGACGCACAACTTCGGTGTGCCCGTTTTTGGAAGCATTGATCAGTGCTTGATTGGCTTGATCTGAAGGATTCACTCGCCCATCGTCAAGGAGAACTCGCACAAGCTCGGCATGTCCAAAGAAAGCAGCATCAACAATCGCGCGATTTCCTTCGTAGCTTGGATCGGCTCTCCCATCTTCCAACAATCTTTTCACGACACATGCATGGCCGTTACGACTGGCTGCCCAAATGGCGTCCGGCGAGACGTAATTTGTGTCCTGACTTACGTTTTTCAGACACTGCTCCACAAGATCCAACAATCCCTCACCGGCCGCAGCACTCAGCATACTGGAATGAGGCCGAAAGCCCTCTCTACCCATCAAGTAGTCAACAACTGCCTTGTGTTTGTTTCTCATTGCCGCTGCGGCAGCTGGTTCAACTCCTCCAGAACCATGCTCCAAAAGCAATTTAACCATCTCGAAAAAGCCATTCCTCGCAGCAAGCTCACAGGAAATACTCAAGCGAACATCCTTTCCAAGCCGACCATCAACAATCAGCCGTTCCACCAAAGCCAGATTGTTGCACCGGACGGCGACGTGGAGTACTTCTTCTACCGGAACACCACATGAAGCATTTTGATCCATCTAAAAAAGATTGATTCAGGAACGAGCTCAACCAGTTAAATTAAAACTCTCACCAAAAAGATAGCGAGATCTGTGGATCCTCGTTTTGCCACTCCTTCAAGATACAGCGTAGCGAGCGAATTTAGCAGCTCTTGGTCTTGAACCAAAGTCAAAGCCTCTTTGAAAACACTCAAGTGTCGTTGAGAGACTATCTTTGACAAATATTTTGCATCCACGTGAAAATTGGGTTTGCTGGCAAATAACTGTTGTTGCAACCGCAACAGTGTATGCTCCCGCACCTGCAAGGACAGCCAAGGGAGGCTGTTACGCTTGAGAGTTGTGTACCAACTAAACAGGGCCATTTTGTACGGCCAGGGTAAGCTGTCCCACTTTGAAAACAGCTTGTTGTTTAGAAAGGGACGACGATCAAGATGTAGCGAAGCAGTGGGAACATGGGACTCGGAAAACAAGATATAGCCGAAGGCAGTTGAAGCAAAGCCGATACACTTTAGGTGTTCGTCCACGGGAAGCCAGAGAATAATCTGTTCCGCGATCTCAAATGGGATGCTGCAAAACATAATACTGGAATTGAAACAGAAAAGCGAGTAAATATTTTTCTGTCAAAGTCCAACATTTGACTTCTGCCGAAGAAACGTTGATAGTCCGCCGCTTCCAAGTCCAATTACTACTGGCGCCACAGTTACGCTACTGCTGTCTATGTGAATAAGTCACCATCTTTTTATCTTTGTGTGCTGGAGTTGACTCTTCTATCATTCACCAGTTTGCAACCTCCTTTGGGCATACTAAAAAAAAAAAAAAAAAAAAAAAAAAAAGGTTTTCTTTTTCCCAAAGGAGGGGTAATATTGTACGTAAATCAAAGAGGTTTTATATTTTAGAGTATTTTAGTCAACCAATGGGATACTAAACGAAAAGAAAAAATGCAAAACCCACAGGAGAAACAACAATTGAAAACAAAAAACAAAAAAAGAACAAAAAAACAATAACTGTCACGAGATGTCACAATCACAACTCCCCTTTAAGAACCCCATCAATACAAGCATGGATATACTCTTTCCTTGAACTCAAGTCCACTCCAAACACCCGCGTCAATTCTTCCCTCACACTCTTTCTTGTCACAGTCATCAAATCAGCCGTTGACAATATTTGCCGAATTTGGAATAATATTTGTTCGTCGCTCGGTTGGCTACGATTAGTGTTGGACACAGACACAATCGAGGGCGCGTATCCAGCCAATACGGCTGGTTGTTGATGCAGCTGCTGCTGTTGTCCATAATTACTGCCTCCATACACAGATCCGGCATGTCCGGGCATTGCAACCATTGGCTGTCCATATGCAGATCCAGCATAAACCGATCCAGCGACTTGCGGAACACCATACACAGATCCATTGGGAACAGCATTGTACACGGACCTCTCGCCGTACCCTGACTGCGCGTACATACCAGACATTGGCATGGGTGGAACTTGAGCATAAGAAGGAGCTGGGAACGCAGCAACCGATGGCGTTGTCGAGCGAGGCGGTGGGTTGGCTTCAATTTGCTTCAATCGATCGGCTTCGAAATCTGTCCATTTTTGATGAGCAATTTCTGCAGGATTGAACTATCATCATAGAGTAGATTTAATCGACTATGTCTCAAACCATTAAAAAAACTCACTGGCTCAGAATCGGCATCAACCTCCTTTGTCTGCCCATCTTCAATAACGACACGAGTGTTACCCCATGTGAAATCATCAAAGTGCCAGAACGCATAAATCGGAATGTAAAGCGCAGAGAATGGAATACCAAGTAAATACTAAAGAAACAAAACCTATCAACACACACAAAAGATACACTTAACAAATCAATCAAAAAATCTACATACCACAATCATCCATCCAATATGTTGCCATTCACGTTTCAAAATGAAAATAATGATCTGGAATCCATAAATGGCAGCAATCATAATAATGGAAATCAGTGGGAACGAGAACTGCTCAGGAGTCACATAGGCAGCATAAATCAAGTAACCAATGTAAAACAAAGCAGCCGGCTGGACAAACGTGGCAAACAAATCCACGAAAACAACAAATCGCATGTCAAAGCAGCAAACACCACAGAGCTGTTTCAACATCAATAACTCCATCAAGTTATGCACGGTAGAGTTGATCCATCGACGTCTTTGCGAGAGGAGAACGGCAAAACTGGCTGGACCAACTGTCTTGCACTTTGCGTCGGAAATAAAGTTGGTCTTCATGTGTGGGAAGTGCTTCATGAGAAGTGTCGTCAGGTAACGATCTTCTCCCAAATACAGCAAGTTCTTCAAGTGCAGCGTGTCAACTTGATTTTCAGAATAGTCCTCCAACACACCAGGCGCAATCAACAAGGGAATGTTCTTTACAGGTGTGCGGATACGGTAAATGGAGAAACATCCTGGAAGACAAGTAACACTACCAAAGAGAGATTCGAAAGCTTTGGCCAAGTTGTGGGAGATGTAGTACTCATAAACCTTAAAAACCAACAACAATCAGCACATACCCAGCAAAAGAAAACAAATGTAACAAACCTGCATCATGGAAACCCACGACTCGCGCTCATTGGCCAACAATGTCTCACCACACAATCCAACAATCTTGGAATCACGAGACATTTGTGCAATCAGTCGGTTCAGCGAATCTTTGAATGGCTCAGTATCGGCATCAACTGAGAAAATGAACTCGTAGAAGGATGGATCGACACCAATAATGTTCTTCATGTGGTGGTACATTTCCAACTCCAATGGGTTCATTGGCTGGTTAAAGTGAACTCGAGACAAGAAGCGCATCAAAATAAGTTGAGAATCACGCTTTCCACTTGAAAAAGGAACAAGAAAACGAATGCTTAGTCTAAAAAAGGGGACAACAATCAAAAGAAAAAACCATACCGATTTCCAGGTCTCTGTCGCTCACTCGGCCGACCCACTTTAACAACCACAACATACGGAACAACACGACCATTCATTTCATACAACCCTGAGTACACCTTTCCAAGGTTGTGTTGTTTACTTCCTTCACCTAGAGACTGGAATGACTTTGGTTCAGGATCCAAAGCTGGGTCCACACCAAGAATATCCAGAACAATACGAGGAGTAGGTCTATCGTTTCCAGAACCGATAATCATACCATCAGCAACAATGAAAATCAGCTTATGCTTGTCTTCATATTCCATACTAGCCAGAGACTCAAGAGTCTTTGCAAGAGACGCCTCGCCCTAAACGTCAAAAGAGAGGAAAAGCCCGCAAAGTCAGCCAACCCAACAAAAAAACATCAATAAACACAAAAGCTCACCTCAGTATAACAAGGAACCATACAAATAACAAACTTGTCATGATCTTCTGGAACCCGCTTCCCTCCAAACTGCAACGCAGCCAAAAACTTGACTCCAATCACCAACACCAAAATCGCAGAAGCCGCCAACAAAATGTAATTTTGTACTTGACACTTCAAATCATTTCGGTGGTCAATGTTTCCAATCCAAAACAATCCATCCATACAACTCATAATGTCTGCATATGTTTGTGGGTAGTTCTGTTTCAAGTAGTTCAGTTCAAAGGAACAGTCTCCACCGTTGGCACTGTACTTGTCAAACATGGCTTGAATGTACTGTGTCTGTGGGAAAAAGTTCTTGCCCTTGTACGCCAGAGAGTAGAAGGCAGAAACATCATACACCCGGTCATTGGCAACAATAATCTTGGTGTTGGCTTTCACCAGTCCCTGAATACTACCGATATCCCACACAACAGTTCCTTTTGCGTAATCTTCCATCATGGGCAAGTGGTCTGCAGTCGGGGTCTGACGACCGTGCTGATACCACTTTCCAGAAACAAGCGCCCCCTCTTGATTAGGGAAATACACAAACCCAGCTGGTTGTGGAAAAGCTGGACAGTAGGTTCCCCAGTATTGCGACTTGTCAAACATTTGGGACACATCATGCCCAAACACAGCCGCCTCCCAATACCCTTGAGATCCAGCCCCCAACGCAACGTGGGAGTTGTACTTGTCCGCAGCCGCGTAGTAAGTACCATACATGTACACCATCGGGTTGTTTCCCAACTTGTTCTTGGCACTAATCTGACCTGCCGACATCTCCTTCTTTGGTGGACACACCAACAACCCAATTCCAATAATGAAAAACAGCATCGCAGCATTCATCAACGCAATAATGACACACAATGCAAACTTTTCACGCCAAGCCATCCGACGATCCACACTCTTCATTTTTCCACAGAAACTCAAGAACGGTGACGGAATCCACCACGTAATGAACCACGTGCAACAAACCCAACACATGCGTCCCTTGGAAGCCTTCTTCTTCTGCAACTCACTTTTACCCTTGACTCCTTTACTCAACATCTCATTCTGAAGCAAACGCCCTTGTTCAGCCGCATCCACAGCGTCAGTCTTGCCCTTCATGGCAGTCAACGCAATTCCATTGTTTCCGTTCGCACCAAACTCGCTCTCAAAGTGGCTTTCGGCGTCATCTAAATCACCGGCACCACCAGCATGGCTTTCCAAATACTCAGTGTCCGCGCCGTACTCGCTCTGATCACCAACTCCTTTACTCGCAGCCTTCTCGGCTTCTTCAACGGCACAGAGACCATCCTCCAATTGTCTCCATACAATCTCGCTCAAAAAGATTTTACTCGCTCCAATCTTGGCTTTCCCGGCCTTCCATTCCGCTGTACGTGCAATCGCTTCACATTGGGATTTGGCGGATCCGGCATTCGAATGGTCTCCAAAGAGAGCCACAATAATGGGGTTGAAGCGGGTCACAAAGTCGGCGTGTTTAAACGCAGCACTGTAAATAACTGCTGGGTTGGAGCACAATGAGACAAGATCAAAGTTTTCAATCTGTCTTTTAAACGTGGCGGGATCGTGCTTGTTGGAGTGCCCTGGATCGTCGTTTTGCTTCAAGTGCATCACAAACCAGGTCTGTGTTTCACTCAAGGTTTCCAAAACTCCATTCAAAGTTGTACGGACCTTTGTAGAGAAGAAGGAAAAAAAAAAGAGAAATCAGAAAATTGTAGACACATAATAGTAAAAAAAAAAGATCGAAAAATAAAAGAACACACAAACCTTCTGACCAACAGTAGAATCCAAGTTGGCATGCTTAGCCGCACCCGAGGGCCTCTTCAAACTGGGCAACCGTCCTCTCTCCGCAGCCGCCAACACAGTTCCAGAGTCTCCTGCATGCGTCAACGTGGCAACCATTCTGTCTGAAAATAAACCTCGCAAAAAGGGGCTGGATGTACCAGGCCCACCATCAGCAGCATTTCCACGAATCAAAGTGACAAAGTCCGATTGCAAAACGTCACTGTTGCTGTCGACAAAGTTGCGGGCATCATATTGCGTGGACACAAGTTCCTTGAGGTCGCTGTTGTTGGGTCTGTATGTTGGTGTGGATTCAACATAGTGGGTAATAGTGAACATGTGCTTGGCCTTCTTCGAGACTGGAGCAGCAGCAGCCGCAGAATTGTCCGATGCAGATCCATAAGAGATGAACTTGTTTTCCTTGGAAGTGTCCTTTGAGTTGAGGGTGCCAGCAGCCGTAGCTCCCAAACCAGTGTGGTTCACCTTTGGCGATGGTGGAGTCGTGGTACTTGCCGCAGCTGCATTGAATTTGTTGAAACTGCTGGCAAATGTGCTGCTCGTGTTGTTGTTACTGTTGCTTCTTGAACTTGAGAAAGTGGTGGTTCTGCCCAAAGTGCCTGAACCAACGGCAGCAGCTTGAGGGTCTGCCTCTTTCAACTTTTCAATAAGCTTGGATCCTTTTGTACCCATGGCACACTCAATGTCAATCAATCTCAAAAGTCCAGTGCTTTCATTGTCCAGAGCGTCCAAGAGCTGCTTCTTAATGTTTCCAACAACAGGAGGAAAGTCCAGACCTTCTGCTCTCAAAACGTCCTTGGGAACCACAAAGAGTTGCTCCGTCATAAAGTTTTCCAGTTTCATGTTGGCGTAGTTCACCAAAAGACGCTGAAATCCGTTTCCAAAGTCCCCACCGACAATACTTCCACCAAAGTACGAACCAGGCAAGTCCACAATGGCAATAAAGTTCGCCCACTGGCTTTCGTCCGTCACACAGAGGCTGTTGTTGATTTGTTCAACAATGTAACTAAACACAACAGAGTAGAGAGCGCGAGCAAAGGAATCACGTTGCTCAGCAGCAGCCTTGGCATCCAAAAAGACGGAAATCTTATCCTTGCGGATAACTTGTGTCTTGTACGTCAAACAAGACTCGAGGGTAGATGGGTGAACGCCCAACAAGTCAGCAACCAAAGACAACTGCTGCTGATTTTTGATTGTACACGGCTCGTCCGTTTTTTTGTTGTTTTCGTCGTCGACAAAGGCAATGTTACCAAGATGAAGAATGGCAGCCAAAAGTTGAAAGATTTGGGTCTGGTGCCTCTTGCCAACGCCAATACTCTTGAGACATTCACGCAAAGTTTCCAGGTCGACACCTCCGTTGGAAGACGGGACGTAGCGAATGCCAGAAACGTTGAGGTAGTGGTAGTGGGCGGAATCACTCAGTTGCCATTGAATTTTTTCCTCTTTTGTAGCGCCTTCGACCAAAAGATAAAAGACATTGAAATTGCAGCCACCGTCGGCAGCGCCTGTAACTCTAGATTTTTCTAAAAGGAGGTCAATCACTTTGACACCAACAATTTTGGCCTTCTTGTTGAACTGGTATTCGTAATAGCTTCCGCTGGCAGAAGCATTTGGATTAGACGGAGTGCATGCGCGACCAAAGGCAGCCATGATGGAGTCGACTTTAAGGATGGCAGAAACAAGCTTTGACTTTTTCTTTTTGGGGGCATTTGCCGTGTTTGAGCCAGATTTGATTGTGGAAATATCGCACAGATGGCGGGTAATCAGACGCCGCGACTCCGACTTTCCGGACGCCGTCTCGCCGCTGCAAAGCAATTTTAATTCCAGATTAGAAAGAATTCCGAAGAAATAAAATAAAATAAAACAAATGAATTCACGCACAGCAGCACAATGGCCTGGTCCTCGGCGCCCCGCTTCAGGTGCCACCAGGCGGCGGCGGAGGCGTCGAACAGCGACGGGTCCGCGGGCGCAGCGTACTTTGCGGCCAGGTCGTCCAGCGAGCGGTTGCGCGACGCGTGGGCCTTTGCGTCGGCGGCGGCGGCGGCAGGGTTCGCAGCGCCGCTGCCGCCGGCACCGGCCCCGGCGCGCACGTGGACGAACACGCGCGAGCCGATGCGCGTTGTCGGCCGCTGCTCGAGCAGCCGCGCGCGCAGCGTCGAAGTCAGCGCGGCGACTGTCGGGCTCGCTGTTGCGGCGAGGTCGCTGACGAGCGCCGCATTGGGCGCTGCGCTGCTCTCCACGGCGGCCGCTGTCGAGAACGGATTGAGGCGGGCGCTCATTGCTTGCTTGTCTGGGTGCGGGCGGTGGGTTTGCAAATGAGTTTTCTTTCTAGAACGAAAAATGCGAAATCACAAACAAGGAGGGACAAATTAAGACACAAGCAAAAAAAAAACATGTGTCGCCGGAAGGGGTCTTTCTTTTTTTTCTGACTCCCATTCCATCAGCCCATCCTGATTCCTTGATCATCAACCAAGAACAGTATTGGTTTAATAAAGTAGTTGATGAACTTGAAGGGCAACATCATATTAAACAAGCATTGTTATTAAAAAAACATACACACCGTCACGCACACACACATACACACAGAGTCTCAAATGCATAAAGTTTAATAATAGCATATGGGATTCCGACATTGGATAATCTCTCTCCATCTATTTTTAGCAAATATCTTGAAGGATTTCAGACTTCTTCCAGAACGCGAGACCAAAACTGTCTGCCTGTACTCAAGCAAACTGATAGCAATGAGCGACAACGCCCCCGAGCCTCGTGATTCTTCATCCTCTCAGATCCAGCCTCTGAAATCTGAACCGGCGGTGCTTTCAGCTGCCGACCGCTTCCGGAATATTGCCGCTGCAGCTGCCGCTGCTCAAACAGCAAACGCGTCAGAATCAAAACCCGCAAACCTTGGCATCCAAATCCCCCACGATGCCTCTGCTGCTGCCCCCCTGTCAAACACCAACAACAACTTCAACACCCTGACACCAACAGCCGAAGCCGCGACTCTCAGATTCCGCAAAATTGCCAGCGCAGTCGCCGCCACGCGCAAAAACACCTCCAATCACAAAGACCCGATTCTCCAAGTGCTCGAGCAGAAGCACTCGATCCCGCTGGCCGGCACTCAAATCAAGCGTGCAGCCACGCGCAGCGACCTGATCAAGAAGCGCAACACCGCCTCCGTGCCGCTTCCCGCCGCAGACCCGGGCGGCGCGCCCGCGAGCCCGGCGCCGCCTTGCTTGCTGGAGCCGTACGGCATCGGCTCCGGCGGCGCGCCCGAGGCCCTGGCGCCGCGGCCCTTGGTGGCCGCAAAACGAGCCCCGCACCGCCCCTCGCTGGCCGCTGCAAAAAACACGCTGGCGTCTCCGCATGCAAAGAGGCCCGAAGCGCCCTTGGCTGTCGACACAACAACCCCGAATGTTCTCCTTGACCAGGGTTTGAAAATGATGGAATCCCCAACCGCCCACGAACACACCACAACAGCCACAATTCCCCTCAAATCTGACGATCCGGAAGCTGCTGCTGCTGATGGCATCGTTGCTTCTCCATCGGCAAGCTCCCCCGAAAGCGCAAGCAGTCCAGATTCAGACGAATCAAACCAACCACCAGAACACATTGACATTCTTGTCCACGAATCGGATCTCCAAGATATTCATAAAGTCGTTATCCGCGAACTAGGCCCCACGAAAAAGAAAGTGAAACTGTTTTACGCGGATGATGTCTTGGCCTTCGATGAAATATCCGCATGGCAGAACCAAAACCCTGAAAAATCAATTTCAGATGCATTAGCTTACTTTTGTCCAAAGAGGAGATCCGCTGACGTGTTGGTTCGTTTGATTTATGGAGACACGGAGGAGCCAGACTATGTGCTCACATACAAGACGCATCACAATCATCATCGTTCAGAACAAGAAGAAAACTTTTCGTATATTCGGTCTCTGTTTGAAGAGAAATTGCTTCATCATGGGGTTATTCTCGAGATTGAAAAGAGTTTGGACACAAATCATATGCATTTCGTGAAAGTGTTTACACCGTTTCATTTCTTGGCTTTGGAAGCTTATAAATTGGGACTTCAGTTTAATCTTCGAGTTGAGTGCCAGCTGTTTTTTTCACTTTTCGTTCTTTCTATTCTTCTGACAGCAACCAACCACATTCTCCAAAAAAAAAAAAAAAAAAAAAAAAAAAACAGGAGCCCCTTCACACTCTCGATAGCGATGCACATCCACCAGAGAAGCGAAACGGAATCTTCCAGTACTTCAAGACATACCACCTGGATCTCAACAAACACACCGCCGACTTGGACCCTTTAGACCTATCCAGCTTCGAATTCAAACTTCCAGACCCAACAACAGAAGAAAAGCACCGCATCGTCAGCGTCATCAATCAGGTTGCGTAGTTTTCCCCACCTCCCGAAAGAAAAATCCCCATTCCCCGCCCGCCATGAACCTCTAATCATATTTTAACACAAATTCAAAACTCAAAACAGCCATGCCACATTGTCCTCACAAAATTTTTCGAACGCCGGCATAGAATCCTCCTCGCCCACCACGCCATCATATCCGCTGAAATGCGTGTCCTCACACGCACTGGACTCCGCACGGAAGGCATCAACTATCTCCTCTCGCACCGAATCTACCTGGATTTCTTCCCCACCCACGATGAAGACATTGATTCCCCAGTCACGAAAGGGAAAATCAAGTTGACAAAACGAGAGGATTTGGCATGTGAGAATGTTTCTTCGTTGCGGACGAGGCTGATTCGGCAGTGGGTTTATGGACCCATGTTTCGGTTGGAGAAACCAGTTGATTTGATTCGAGAGTATTTTGGGGAAGAGGTATGATTTGGTTTCTGTTTTTTAAATCATCCTTGCACTAATTTTTGTTTTTTTTTTTTTCAACCAAGGTGGCATTCTATTTTGTTTATCTTGAATTTTATAATCGATGTCTCGGATACTCAGCTCTTTGCGGACTTATTGTGTTTTTATACGGAATCTATGAATATCTCGAGTTGAGTTTGAATGCTGGAAATCCCTTCCTCTCAACGAGCGCCGTACTAACGTCACTTAAACAACAACAACTCCACTAAAGCTATCAATCCACCATGTCCAAATCACATTTATACACCCGCGGAGCGCCAACACATGACCCAATCTCAAATTTAACTGATTCGCATTCCAACACCACAACATCGCCAATCAACAGCGGCGGCGGCCATGGTCCAAAAGACGACTCTTGGCACAAACTCTTTGACAACGCGTTAACTCCATGGTTCGCCCTCTTCATGTCACTGTGGAGCGTCTGCTACACAATCGCCTGGTCCCGCCGCGAAAAATACTACGCCTTCAAATGGTCCATGCACAACTACAACCCACCACCATTACGCCGCGTGGAATTTCACGCAGTCGGTGTCAAAAAGAGTCCTGTTACGAATAAGAAGGAGCAATATTTTCCTGAAGAGTCGCGCTCGATTCGACAGATTATTTCGTTTTTGGTCTTGTTGGTGTTTTGTGCAATCTCGTGTGCCTCGGTGCTGGTGCAGATTTTCTTTATTATTCATTATGAGGAGGAAGGCGTTCCAGAGATGCTTGTTGCTTTTGGTTTGCCCCTTTTTTTTTCCTATTAGTTATAGTCAGCTGAGAAACCTTTTGTAAAATTTAACCGATGGGTTAAAAAAAAAAAGGTGCTGCTATGATGGGTGTCATCCTGATTCAAATTTGTCGCAGAGTTTTCCATCCTGTCTGTCACTTTCTTAATCATTGGGAAAACTATCGAACGGAGGAGGAGTTTGAGCAGGCTTTGGTCTTGAAACAGTGGAGTTTTGAAGTACGTTGTTATTTATTATTCTTGTTTTTTATAGCCCTCCGATAGTTGTTTCTGATTGTTAACCATGCGGTGTTATTATTAGTTTATCAATATTTATTGTCACATTGTGTATTTTGCCTTCATTCGGCCCCACTTGAACAATGTGACTATTTTTGGACAAACTATACACGCTTCTGCAACTTGTAACTCTGATAAGGATGTATGCTCAGGTATGTACACATACTTATGCAAATTTGATTAAATTCCACGTGAATATAAAACAAACCAAAATTCAAATTTTTTTAGCCGATGTGATTCTCGAGCTGTTGGTCATTTTCATTTGCGATCAAGCAATCGAGCGATTCGAAGAGATTGGAGTCCCTCGAATCAAAGCCCTATTTCGATCCAAGATTGCAAAAGCCAATAAAAGAGGCGCAGGAGGAAGCAAATACGATTTGCATTCCAAAATTGAAAGCGGGCTTCCCAGTATTCACCAAGACAATGAGTACAGCGCAGATGAACTCAGACCCCAGTACTACAGGGATCAAATCCGAGATGCGTATGAGGGGTTATATGAGGATTACTTCCCGAAAGCGATTCAGTACGGTTACGTGACAATGTTTGTCACTGCTTTCCCATTGGCTCCCTTCTTTGCTTTACTGAATAATGGGTTTGAAACTCGGATGGATTTGTTCAAGCTTTTGAAGGTTCTTCGGCGTGCTCCTCCCTTTTTGGGTTCTGGGATTGGAATCTGGGGTCCAATTTTGAGAGGTTTTTGAGATACTTTTTTTTGTGGTTTCGTTTTTTTTTTTTTTTTTTTTTTTTTGGTTTCAACAGTTATTTTTTTTTTTTGTGGCACCAGGTTGTTCTGTTCTCGCTGTTTCTACGAACGGACTTTTGGTCACGTTTTCGAGTGAATACTTTTTCACGCATTTAATTGAAACGTATGATGAAAGTCAGTGGATGGTGGTTCGACTCACGTTTTTAATTACTTGGGTAAGCAACAGATTTTTTTGTTGCGATACGGCACCGCTAATAACCCCTCATCCGACTCTTTTTTTTTGTTCTTTCCTCAGCATGTGGTTATTTATACTTCTGGTATCGTCCTTCTCTGGATGATTCCCGACGAACCAGCAATTATTAAGATCGCCAGAGACAGAGAAGCGTATCTGGAGAAGATAATTTTGGATCCCACAGCTGAAGCCGAAGATGAAGAATTTGGAAACAATGAAGCTGAAGCTGACCACAAATAGCCAAGCTTTTTTTTCGAGGGTGGGTGGGGCGGTGGAACCAAGAACATTCTGGAAATTTCCTTGTCTCTTCAGAAAATAAACAAAAACAAGATTTAATAAAGAGAGATGATGGCGCAGTTCCCACCACCGTCACCAAGGATGACACTGTCACCCTCTAGTCCTTTTGCCTCCTACGACCGAACTCAGGAGCAGAGCTTCAACCTCAAGAAGCGCCACGCTAGTATAAGTGGATCCCCGAGCCCACTTAGGAAACGCGGGCATTATGTTTCCTTGGAACAACCCACCGTCTTTCGAAACCCTTTGAAACGATCATGCTCAGATATCGAATCTGAGCTTGAACAACTGTCAATCACCAACAGCAAAAAGAGTCGATTTGAACGCCAACTCAAAGACTCACTTCTGCCTGATACCAGCAGTGCTAGTTCTTACTCCACCGCCCTTGTACCCGTAGCCTATTTAAAGCATTCTCCTTCGTCACAGTCATCCTTGGAATACACCAACCCAGAAAACTGGATTTATCACACTCAGACATCCAACGAAACTGATTCAGATGACAAAGAAACAAACGACATCAACAACATCAATAATAAGAAAAGCAACACCAACAGTACTTTATTCCCCAAATGGCCCAACGAGCTATTTGCTGGTGTCTCCTCTGAACATGGACAAGTTGTCTTATACAAACGCCCCATCATTGAGACTTTCGATGATGACGAAACCAATGACGTTGGTTATGGTGGATGCGTTGGCGATGAGGGGTGTAAAATTGAAGAACTTGACGATGATGAATGTGACCTGATGGAAATGGATTGAAATTATGCAAAAGGGAGAATCGACTTCCAGTTTTATTTTCTTTTGTTCTTTAACTAAATATTAACTGTAAATGCACTAAAAAGAATATGTATACATGATAATGCGTGGCTCACACTTAACGTATTTTTAGAAATCCGAAAAAACAAAAAAGAACAAAACACTTTCCTGGAATGTTTCCGCGGCAGGTACCTGAAGAACATCCAGAATCAGGATTCGATCATTCCCAATTCACGTTGATCAGAAATCGTCATACATCAACTTCGCCAAGTTTATCGCGCAAACGCCACTCATCGCCAAAAACAACTCGAAAACGCCAGAGCTCAAACTCTTCCATTAACTCGTCTACACTGTTGACATCGACAAACAGTACCGCAAAGCGGCTGCGCCAAGGATCCAACAATCCATACAAGTGCGCCTCACCTCTCTCAACTTTACGGAAACCTGGAATACTGAAAAGATCTCGAAGTTGTGCGTCACAATTAGATCTTGATGTAGAGGCGGCTCTGGTTCGTCTCTCGATCGCCGAGAGCGGCGTTAGTTTAGGTTTGACAGCTGTTCAACCGCCGCTACCGAAGAAGCAGCACGTGACATTCAAACCTGCATCTACATTGAAGGATACTATATATACAACAGATTCAGCTTTTACGGGAGATTTCACCTATAATTTTAGTGTCATCATGGGTGATGATGAAAACGAAGATCAAGAGTGGGCAGAACCTCAATCTCAGAAACAGACCGAAGGCTGTGCTGAAGAAAACACTAACATAACGTACATGGCGTTGATACGAGAAGCGCAAAGAAGAATCGAAGAAATGGACTAACCAATAAAAATCTTATTTCGTTTATGGGAGGCGCCGGGATATTCGCTTTTCCCCCTTGTTTCATCGTGTTTCGGGGAGACAGTGCCACCTGACCGTCACATCAATAATTTCTGAAACAGAAATTTCTCATGCCATTCCAAAAGTATAAAAACCTGGGTCATCATCCCCCCACTCATTCAAACCAACGAAAAAATCATCTCTATGCAACTCCTCTCCCTCCTCTCTATCGCCTCTGCAGTCTCCGCCTTGACTGCCTCCGACTACCTCTGGCCATTGCCAAAGTCCGTCGTTGACAAGAACAAGTCTATTGCCATTGGTGGATTCACTGTCAAGTCCAACCTCGGCAGCGGACCCATTGCCGTCGATGTTGCTTCCCTCAACACTGCCTTCACCGCCAAGGGTGGAAAGGCCTCTTCCAACAAGTTCAAGGTCACTGCTGACGTTGACGAAAACAACGGATGGGACATTGGTGCCCCAGATGACTTGGTTGGAAAAAAGGAGTCCTACACTTTGGACATCACTGAAAAGGGTGCTACCATCACGGGTAAGTGATCACGATTATGACTTCAATTGTTTTGCAACATGGAGCTTATACCTCGATTGATAGCTGCCAACCAAATCGGAGTCAAGTACGGTCTCCAGACCCTCTCCCAGCTCATCACCAAGGACGGAAAGCTTGTCCTTGCCACCATCAAGGATGAACCCGCCTTCCCATACCGTGGACTCTTGTTGGACACTGCTCGTAACTTCTTCACCGTCGCTGATATTAAGCGTATTTTGGACGGTATGGCCGCTTCCAAGCTCAACGTCTTCCACTGGCACATCTACGACTCCCAGTCCTTCCCAATCGTCTGGGAGCGTTACCCACAACTCCAGAAGGCTGCTTTCAAGAACAAGGACGGCACCATCAAAGCCTACACCAAGAAGGATGTCAGAGAAATTGTAAAGTATGCTTACCAGCGCAACATCCGTGTTATCCCAGAATTCGAAACTCCAGGACACAACGCCGTTCTCGGACACATTGATGCTTCCTTGATCTCATCCTGGAACCACTCCCCCTGGGACGGTAACTCCTTTGCCAACAACGCCATGTGCTCCAACCAAACCGTTCCTGTTAGCTCTGTTACCAACGACTGTGTTGGAGGAGTCGCCTGGTGGGGTCGTCACTACTGCAACCAGCCACCATGTGGTCAACTCGATGTACGCAAGCAGGCAGCTTTGGATATTTTGGAAGAAATGATCAGTGAAATCGGTGGATGGTTCGATGACCCGATCCTCCACGTTGGTCACGACGAAGTCAACCCACGTGCTTACGGACTTGTTCCGGACAACTGGGATGTCGCTCCACTCGAGAAGCTCCACCCAATGATGAGAGAATTTGACCGCCAATTGGTTCAAATCTTGAAGGACAATGACAAGACTTTGGCTGCCTGGGACGAAATTGCCACTGACTTTGGTTCCGATGACTTGATTCCAAAGGACTCCTTGGTCACCCTCTGGCAAGGACCTACGGTTGAAAAGATCAAGACTATTGTCAGCAAGGGATTCAAGAACATTGTGCTCGCTCCATCCGACACTTACTACCTCGACTGTTCCCCATCTGCTCGTTGGTGCTCCAGCGCCTATGAGCGCAACTTCCCAGAGGACAAGTACGATATCCCAGGCTACGCCACCTTCTCTGGACAATGGCACAACTGGACCATGATGTACGACTACGAGCCATTGGCTGGACTTTCCACTGCCGAAGCTGCTACCATCAAGGGAGGATTCGGTGCTCTCTGGACTGAAACCGTCAAGAGACACAACTTGGACAGATACATTTTCCCACGTGTTGCTGCCATTGCTGAGCGTTTCTGGTCCAACACCAAGAGAAACGATGCTACTGCTGCTCGTTTGAACCGTTTCCGCGCCTCCCTCGTTAACGAGAAGGGAATTGCAGCTGCTGAGTTGTCGTACCTCGGTAACAAGGAAGGAGTTGTCTACCGTACTGAGTACTGTGACGGAGCTGGTTTGACTGCGCCAGGCCAAAAGACTGGAGAATGCTGTTTTGCTGGTCAAAAGATGACTGACTCCAACGGAGGACCATTGTTGAACCCATACAGCTCTCACTTTGACCCCAAGGTCAACGGAGACTACTGTGCCATCGCTGCTCTTTACAAGACCAACGACTTGGTCTACACCAAGCCAGCTCCAGTTGCTTACGAATATTAGTTTTCGGTCTCATTCATGCATGTTTAATAATAATAAAAAAAAATTATGAAGTTATCTGTAATTCCTCGACTTTCCTGGCTTACCTCTTGCCTGCGAAAAGTTCATTTTTCCAATTCGGGTGGCACATGCACTTTCTTTTTTTGAACATGAAATTTTTCAAAAAACTTTCCCCTTTGCTTTCAACGTTTAACACAATGCAAAGTCTCATGCAACAATAACCACCGTATACAGTCGGCACCTCGACATGATATGAGTTCACAGCTGGTAATAGCTGTAGACTCGGAAAATTCCTAGAATTTCAATGCGATTACGAACCTTGAGGTGAAACGCATCATGTGATCGATCAGTTTCGCCAAATGCTTTTTTTCAACCTTGTTGGCTGATTCCTCGATTGAATTTTCGAACCAATTCTTCCTTTGTACCTGGCGGACGGAAAGCCAATAAAAGGGGGGAGGGAGGACGGAAGGAAAGACATTTCAACCAAAAACAAAAACAAAAAAAAACTTGAACTAACTATGCAAATTCTCTCTCTTCTCTCTATTGCTACTGCAGTATCTGCTCTTACTGCTTCGGACTATCTCTGGCCCTTGCCCAAAAAGGTTTTTTGATTTTTTTTCATCTAATTCTTTCTAACTCTTTGACGTTTGCCTTTTTTAGGTCAGCGACAAAGGCAAAACCATTACGATTGGCGGTTTCCAAGTCACTTCAAATTTAAAATCATCAATTCTTGCCGCGGATATCGCATCTTTGAACAATGCTTTCACTGTCAAGAATGGGCAGCGTGGCAAGCTCTTCAAGGTATCTGCCAACGTCGAACGAAACAATGGATGGTCTGTCTCTGGCCCCGAGAACCTTCCAGGAGCTGATGAATCGTATACTTTGGATATTACTGAAAATGGAGCAACAATCACTGGTAAGCGCAGTTTTTTACACTTTGACAAGTATTCCAACTTTTTATTGAAATATGGCTTTCATTTGCGACTGTCAGGTGCCAACCAAATCGGAGTCAAATACGGTCTTCAAACTCTCTCCCAACTAATCACCAAAGACGGAAAGCTCGTTCTCGCCAAAATTGAAGATTCCCCTGCCTTTGGTTACCGCGGTCTCATGCTTGACACATCCCGCAACTTCTTCACCGTCGCTGACATCAAGCGCATCTTGGACGGTATGGCCGCCTCCAAGCTCAACGTTTTCCACTGGCACATTTACGATTCCCAATCTTTCCCAATCATCTGGAAGCGCTACCCAGAAGTCGCCAGAAAGGGCGCCTACAAGAACAACGACGGCTCTCTCAAAGCTTACACTGAAAAAGATGTCAAGGATATCGTCAGATACGCGTTCGAACGCAATATTCGTGTGATTCCAGAATTTGAAACTCCAGGCCACAACGCCATTCTCGGGCTCATTGATAAAAATCTCATCTCGTCCTGGAACCATTCTCCATGGGACGGAAACAAGTTTGCGAGCAACGCCATGTGCTCCAACCAAACCGTTCCTGTTGACAAGGTGACCAACGATTGCGTTGGTGGCGTTGTCTGGTGGGGCCGTCACTACTGCAACCAGCCACCCTGTGGCCAACTCGACGTCCGTCAAGAAAAGGCTCTGAAAATCCTTGATCAATTGATTAATGAAGTTGGATCCTGGTTCCCCGACCCAGTTCTCCACGTCGGTCACGATGAAGTGAATCCTCGTGCTTACGGACTTGTTCCGGACAACTGGGATGTCGCCCCTCTCGAAACTCTGCACCCAATGATGAGAGCGTTTGACTCCAGATTGATCAAGATGCTTGGTGGAAAGACTCTTGCCGGTTGGGATGAAATCGTTACTGACTTTGGCGTGCAAGATATTATCCCCAAAAAGTCTATCATCACTGTTTGGCAAGGCCCCACTGTTGAGAAGGTGACTACTATCGCTAAAGCCGGATTCAACAACATTGTCCTGGCTCCATCATCCCACTACTACCTCGACTGCTCCCCATCCGCCCGCTGGTGCTCCAGCGAATTTGAGCGCACCGTCCCAGCCGACAAGTACGACATTCCAGGTTACGCCACCTTCTCCGGACAATGGCACAACTGGACCATGATGTACGAATATGATCCACTTGAAGGACTCGATGCTCAAACCGCCAAGGCCATTAAGGGAGGATTCGGTGCGCTTTGGTCGGAAACCGTCAAGAGACACAATGTTGACAGATACATTTTCCCACGTGTTGCAACGATTGCTGAGCGTTTCTGGTCCAACACCAAGAAGAATGATGCTACTGCTGCTCGTTTGAACCGTTTCCGTGCTTCCCTTGTCAATGAGAAGGGAATTGCTGCTGCCGAGTTGTCGTACCTTGGTAACAAGGAAGGAACAGTCTACCGTCCAGAGTATTGCGATGGTGAAGGATTGACTGCTCCAAGTCAAAAGACCGGAGAGTGTTGCTTCCCCGGCCAGAAAATGACTGACTCTATTGGTGGCCCATTGCTTGACCCATACGGCTCTCACTTTGACCCCAAGCACAATGGAGACTATTGCTTGGTTGCTTCCCGCTACAAGACCAATGATTTGGTTTACACCAAGCCCGAACGTGTTGCCTATGACTACTAATTTTTCGAACTCTTTTTGTACTAGCCTTTTTCATCTTTTTTGATTTTTTGTTGAGTGTTTTGTTACTTTCTTTCCAGTCTTGTTTAGTCTCTGTATGTTTCCAAAAAAATGTTTAAAATAATCCAATAAAACTTCATTTCAACTTATAAGAAAAAAAAAGAAAATAAAAACACGAATATATTTATAAATGCTCGCATTCGCTCGCTTCTGTCTCTCACATAAAATATACACTAGCTCGCTTCGCTCGCAACCACTCCCTTCGCTCGCAACCACTCCCTTCGCTCACAACCACTCCCTTCGCTCACAACCACTCGCTCGCTCCGCTCGCAACGAATCGCTCCGCTCGCAACGACTCGCTTCGCTCGAGCCTTACGCAGCAACTCTCTCCTTCATCCACAAGACAATAGCAGCAGTACCCTTCTCCAAAACAGCACGTCGGGGATTACGAATAGCATTTCCTTCGACAAAAAGTCTCTTCAATTCGGGCATATCAACGACTTGTTGAGGAATAGAATCCAAATTATTATCGCGAATGTCCAAAGTCTCAATACTCTTTAAAGCAGATTCGACAATACCACTTCCCGAGATTGTAGACAGCTTATTGCCTTGGAGGAGTAAATCCTTCAAGAGAGGAGTGTATATTTGACATGTTGTAGAAAGAGATTCAAGACGGTTGACTCGAACGTCTAGTTGCATTAAACCAGGCAAATTGATTGCAGTTTGGTTTGATTGAATAGCACCAGTAAAAAGACGCGTCAATTGGTTTTGCGAAGCATTTAGGAGAATCAGATTGGGAGCATGGAAAGCAAGAGTGGACAGGGTAGCAAGTCTGTTGTGCGAAATGTCGAGATGGTTGAGAAGAGGAAAGCACGGACGCGCTGATGCAGCAAGAGTAGCAGTAACGTCGCCAACCAGTTGATTTGATTTCACGAGCAGCTTGGCCAGACGCGGGAGGGGTGTGTTTTGAGTGGGGAGTTGGGTGAGGGCGTTGTTTGATATGTCCAGAATGCAGATGGACAGCGCCATGGCTGAGCCCGGCGGAATGGACAGGGCGGCCAGTTTGTTCCCGGCCAGATGCAGTTCGGCGAGCGGCAGCGCAAACAGCGAGTCTGGCACGGCGGCAATGTTGTTTGCGGCCAGCTGCAGCACGGTCAGACTCGCGAGCGGCGACAGGTCGGGCAGCGCCGTGAGGCAGTTGTTGTGGGCCTTGGGTATTCGCGTGATTAAAAGAAAAGAAAAGAAAAGAAAAAACAAAAAACAAAAAACAAACGTCGAGCAGCGTCAGCGCGCGCAGCCCTGCGATGCGCGCGTCGAGCGCCGCCAGGCAGTTGTCTGCGAGCACGAGCCGCGTCAGGTCGACGGCCTCCCACCAGCGGCTGTCGCCGGCGCCGTCGCCGCCCGCAGAGTCCGCCGCGAACAGCGCCGCGGGGACGTCCGCCAGGCCGTGGTTCGCCAGGTTGAGGCGGCCGGACGTGCGCGCCTGGCCAATGAGCTAAGCGTAGTGGGTTTGTTTGGTTTGCTTTGTCAGCGTCGTCCGATGCCCCACCCCAGCGTCTACCTTCAGCACGCTCTGCGATGTCGTCTGGCTGGCCTGGTTTCGGAGCATGTTGTTTTGTTGGTGTTTCAGCTTTTTTTTTAATAAACTTTAATTATCAAGAAATGGAATCTGTCAATCGGGAGTGAGCTCAAAGAGAGAGTACGCTAATCATACAACATCACTCTAATCACACAATATCACATCTGCCCAGCATCGAGCTGGTCTCGTCAACTATTGCAGTGCTACAGAATCAGCTCATTCAAAACGAACTCGATGTCGTCCAACTAAAACTCCTCAAAGACGAAGCCCTCAACGATCCTCCCACCTTTGCTGCAAAACTCAAGGCAAAAGTATGAAAAAGCCATATCTATATTTACATCATTCTGGATCCTCTTCCTGTCTCTGTCTGTTCTGTCTGTCTGTCTGTCCGTCTCTTGTCTGATGTCCACCAAATCTTAGAAACTGGTTATCCCAACACTACAAAACATTGTTGCTCTTCCAAGTATTGACATGAACATGTATCGAACGAAATTGAGCAACTCGGCCGTTTCTTATAATAATGCTGACAATGACGGAGGTACAGGACATCATTCGTCAGCTTTCAATGAATTCATTTTATCACATGGGTCGACGCGGCTCTATAGACGAATCAGGAAAACGAAGAAAGATTGATTTATACAAATCGGTACATTACAATGTATTTCCTCCCATTTCGGTAAGCAGTGTTTCTTTTTTTGTTATCTGTCAATCGCGATGGTAGCGATACGATCATAGCTGCGTAGCTTCGATACCGCCATAGGCGGTGATTCTTTTGTGTCCGTGTGCAATACTTGCATTCATATTTTCTTGTTTACTCATTCACTCACTCACTCACTCGTTCTCAGGCATCGAATGGCGAAACTGACACTCAAGAAGTAATGCCAATTTGTTTGCAGTAGAATCTCCTTTGCGGTGTCATTTATGAAACTCGAAAACAGACTTCATTAGAACTCCCTGCAATGAAAAAAACGTTTTGGTCCGATGCTGAAAACGTACTGTATATTAGCTTCTTGTTCTTCTTTCCTTTCATTTATGTATTTATTTATTTAATGTTTTTATTTTCGATTCTTTTATTTAGGTCATGCTCAAAAAACTGATGGATAAATACCCACATGATCACTCTGTTGCCCTATCACAACGAGCAGTGAAAATAGCCAAAGAAATGAAGACGCGGACCGCTTCACAGGTCTCTCTTCCTCCCTCTTTGTTTCCCTTTCTTTTTTATTCCAATATTTTTTTTTTTTTTTAAAAAAAAATCCAAAATACAGATAGGGAAACGCATTCACAGGCTCATCAAAATGGGGGATCCACTGGGCCTCACTCTTCTACAACCATTATTCACCACCCTCGCAACGTTTGGCCCAATTTTTTTTCTTCAGTTCTTTTTTTTTTCTTTCAAGTTTTTAAACTGATTGTTTGGAAATTTTCCCGAACAGGACGTCTGGATCAACTTATATAGGAAGCCATGTCGCTCAAATGGCTGACAGTGAGAGCGATGTATCAGATATTGAAATCGATCCATCTCTTAAAAACTCTGACGAATACATGGTGAATTGTCCATATAATTTCTTGTCCTACTTATTGTTCTTACACACACACACACTTATATATATACTACACATACACACACAAAAGGAACTTATGAAACTTAAAGTAATCGCAAAGATTCGTCTCAAGGAACAAGCTGGACGTGTAGAACAGGCCACTTCTGTTCAGCATCACGGGTTTAGCTGCGATTCATGCCAGACTAGTCCTATTGTAGGGATTCGATGGAAATGCACGGATTGTCCTTATGAGAGTCAGGTGGATTTATGCAATGAGTGCATTCAAACCGATTTTCAAACTGGTAAGGAGAGAGAGATACCACCATACACAAAAAGGAGTTGGACACGTACTGTTCTAATTGTTTATTCTTCTCCTTCATAGAAACCCACAAACTGGATCACGATTTTAAGAAAGTGGAAACGGCGGAAGAAGTGGATGAACCTTTAATATAATGTATTTTCGATCACGTCAAAAAAAAAATAATGAATTATGAATTGTCATACATCACTCTTCTTCCCCTCTGTAGTCCATATGCCAGCGTCAACAAATAATCCATCAAACTTGATAGTATGTTCAAGATTTGTGGAAAGACCACAAGCAAACACAGCAACTTCACCACAAAATCGGGCTATTTAAGTATAAGTTTCAAAAGAAAAAAAAAAGGAGAACCCAACGCAACAACTCCTTCCTCTTCTTCAAATCAATTGCAATTTAAGAATCATGCCACCAGAACAAGAACTTGACGGATCTTCAGAAGTTGGATCATTGGCCATTGTTGTTCTGCCCGACAACACTTGCAATCTCAAGACAATTCAACAGATTCGAGCAACACACGACAAGGCCGCGCCCAAATGGTACTGAAAAAATACACGGCTTGAAAAACGCGGTTTTGATACCTTTTTTTTTTATTTTTAAAAAGGCCCCCACATGTCACTCTGATTCCCGCCAACGTGCTTCCACCTTCTCGAATCACCGCGAAGCAGCTATCCGACTTGTTCCAACAAGTGTCTGCAAACCATGCGCCATTCCATATCACACTTGATGCAGTCTCTGTATTTTCCCATGGCTCGTCATCGTTTTCAGTAGTGTTGCAGCCGAGCAACAAGTCTGAAATCGCAGCAATCACACTCCTTCAATCTCATATTTCTTCGCTGCTTCCTGAATCATGCTGCTCTCAAAAACCATTAAATGCCTTCAACCCCCACCTGACTCTGGCCACTTGTAAAAGTCAAGAAGACGCAACAACACTATCAACACACTTGAAAAAAGTCCTGGGAGAAGACGGGACCGAAACCTTATCCTTTCGAATCGATGCCATTTCAATAATGTCGAAACTTGTTGGAAGAAACACCGTTTATTCGTGCATCGAAAGCATACAATTAAACAACGCTGTCTCGCCAGTTCCCTTTCAGTTACCCTCCACCCCCCACGCGTCTGCTTTAAACAACAAATCCAAATATCATCTGGAACCTCCCGCCGTCACAACCGCATCATTTGGGTTTAACCGCGGATCGTGTACATGGGCCCCAAATCACGTCTCTGAAAACAACAACTTCAACAAGATCCAAAACTCTTTGAAAACAGTAACATACAATGTGTTGGATGACCAAGACCATCCAACAAACTATGACGCCCCCACCCGCTTTACTGCACTCTGTCAACAACTTGAATCCACAAATGCTGATTTCATTGGTCTCCAAGAAGTGAATGCTTCATTCTTGAGTCTTTTGAAAGAGCAGGCATGGGTGCGCGAGAGGTATTTCCTTTCGTTGGTGGATTCCCAAGTCGAGGAGGGGGAGGGTGGTGGTTTGACTGGAAGTGGTGGGATCCTGGGGTTGGCTCTATTCCCGTTTGAGTGCAAGACTGTTTCCTTGAGTAAAGGAAAGAAGGCGATTATAGTGACTCCAGTGGTGACGGATGTTGCCCATGAAATCCCCGCAAATGTCCAGCCAAGTACGTCGTTGAAGATTGCTGTTGTTCACTTCACAAGCGATTACAATGGGGATCGATCGAAGCTAAGAGAATCACAATGGAAAAATCTTGTGAAACATTTGGCCGCCAAGACCGCGATTGTGTTGGGCGACGTCAATTCTTTTGAGGATCAAAGGATGGAAACAGCCTTTCAACGCGATGGATTTGAGGATGTTTGGACAACACTGAATCCTGGGGTGGATGGCTTTAGTTTTGATCCATCTCGAAATGAATTGGCGCATGAAACGAGTCGGTATGGGAAGCTGGCAAGATATGATCAGGTTTTGCTGATGTCTGAAGACTGGGTTCCAGTGTCTTGCCATTTGATTGGAGAATCAGATGGCATGATGGATTTATCTGATCATTATGGGATTATTGGTGAATTTGAATTTGGAACTGGTACCAAGTGGGATGGGGCAATGAATTTCGTCGATGAAACCATCTCGAACCGGTCGCACCAACAAGTTCTTGCAGATTGTGACACTGGTAAGCCAAAAAAATGTTTCCTTAGCTACTTTAACAGACTAGTATTTGCCTCTTCTTTTTTTTTCTGACAGATCCCACACTTTCTGCATTCCTGAGGTCTCAAAACGCCCTCCCAACAGCGCAATCTTTGGCTAAACGTGATGCAGCCCTTCAAAAACTGAACAATATCTTAAGAGCAGTTTTCTACCCTGCTCCCTGGCAATCAACCCTCGTGGGATCGACTGCTATGGGCACCGACACAGATTCTAGCGACATTGACGTTCTCTGCATCAGCATTATTTCCACAGCCGACTTTTTCAAAATCCTTCAGGACAATGATGGTGACAGTTCCAGTGGACGGCAACAAGAATCACGTCGCCATCCATTCAAATGGCCAATAAACTGCAAACTCATTCGAGTCGTAGAATCCGCCAAAGTTCCTATTGCAGAAATCTCAGTGGACGGAGTCAAGATTGATATCCAGTATGGATGCTTCCTGTGGTCTTTTGGATCCCCTGCAAGTGGCGGTGCTGCCAGTACCATTGCCAGTTTCGGATTTCACTCTTTAATCAAAGAGGGACAAGTGCTGACACAGCAATCACGACAGCTTTTATGCAGCTATTTGGATCTGCTAGAAATAAATCGTGTGACAGAGCAGAACGGACACGGTTCTGCTTTTCGTCTGGCTGTCCGCGTGTTGAAAGTATGGGGGAAGGAGAGAGGTGTTACGGCGGGGTTGTTTGGGTTTCCTTCAGGATATTTGTTGACTGTTTTGGCGGCGCGTGTTTGTAGGGAAATAGTTGGCCCTGTTACGGCAATGGAGTTGGTTTGTAAAGTTTTTTCATACTGTTCAACAGATGTGGATTGGTCTCGCCCAGTGGAATGGGAGTTGGGGAAGCAGCATGGTGGAAGCTTGGATATGAAAACACCAATGGTCGTATTGAGTCCATCCGGTGTAAACATCTGTCGCGGCGTTGTGGGCAGTAGTCGAACAGTCTGGTTGAGAGAGATTGCGCGATGTGCTCAACTTGGTGAAGATCTTGTGGATATCTGTGAACCTTATTCGATCCTTCAGAATCACGCCTCTTATATCCATATCGAAGTATGCGGAAACAGTGTACATCAATTGGAACGATTGAAAAAGATGGTGGAATTGAGATTTGTAAATTTGGTGGTTCAGGTCCAAAGGCGTTGTCCATCCATTGGAGTAAGGCCTTGGGGTTCTTGGTTCGTCGTCAATGGAAACGACCCCGAGACGAGCGCATCATTAGTGGTCGGACTGGAAAAGATGGGAACCGAGGAAATTTCGTTGTCAGAAAGGAAACAGGTGCTGTCGACATTTCATATTGCTAATTCTTCTCATCGAAAATGATTATTTCCAGGTCTTGGGAACTTTGGACAACGTAATTCTTCAGTTTGAAAGCGAAATCCAGCGATTGGAGACATACGCCTCAGGGATGTGGGTTCATTCATCCCATGTGGCCCGTTCTGCAGTTTCGAAACTTGTGCCGGCCCCAGCTCATGCCGTTTCGTTGTTCAAGGCTTTTGTCCCATTATTATCTTCAGAAATGAACAGGGCGGACTTTATCCCATTTCAAACAACATCAAATTCAACGTCAGCTTCACTGACCAAAAAGGGGAAACTGCGGTCCTCTGAAGACGTCTTTAATCGAATACTCTGGGACGCGTCTTTTGATCGCGAATCCTTTGTAGTTGGATATATGGACCGCTTCACTGGGATTCAAGAAATGCAATTCAATGAATTTGCAAGACGCAAGGAAGACGAACAAGGGGAAGATTGGATTCCGTTTCATCGTATTTGGTATTTTAAAAAACTCTCTCACGAAGGCGATAAGGTAGTGTGGGATCGAAAACATAAGTTAGACTTGATATTTGAATAGAACCAACGTTACAACGAAGAATAAAAAAGTTAATTATATATGCGGCCAGCTAATAATATTGTGCACACAGTTGTTGAAAAAAGAGTGACTGCCTTCCCAATTCATGGTCATTAACGTGCATTTTGCGAATTCAGTGAAGAGAGAATAGCAGCTTGAATTGCTCAGCAATTATAACTATTCGTGCGATTTAATTTATGACATAATGAGTTTTAAGGACACGTTCTTTATTTCAGTCTAAAGTTATAACAAAGAACAGCTGATAGAATCACCGAACGAGAAAGAAACGAAATTCTAAAGCGCTTAGTACTGGTAAGCAACTGGGGCTGGCTTGGTGTAAACCAAGTCGTTGGTGTTGTAGAGAGCAGCGATGGCACAGTAGTCTCCGTTCACCTTGGGGTCAAAGTGGGATCCGTATGGGTTCAACAATGGTCCACCGTTGGAGTCAGTCTTCTTTTGACCAGCGAAGCAGCATTCTCCAGTCTTTTGGCCTGGCGCAGTCAAACCGGCACCGTCACAGTATTCGGTACGGTAGACAACTCCTTCCTTGTTACCGAGGTAAGACAAGTCAGCAGCAGCAATTCCCTTCTCGTTAACGAGGGAGGAACGGAAACGGTCCAAACGGGTGGCAGTGGCATCGTTTCTCTTGACGTTGGACCAGTAACGTTCAGCAATGGCGGCAACACGTGGGAAAATGTATCTGTCAACGTTGTGTCTCTTAACGGTTTCAGTCCAGAGAGCACCGAATCCTCCCTTGATGGTAGCGGCTTCGGCGGTGGTAAGTCCAGCCAATGGCTCAAAGTCGTAGATCAAAGTCCAGTTGTGCCATTGTCCAGAGAAGGTGGCGTAGCCTGGGATGTCGTACTTGTCCTCTGGGAAGTTGCGCTCATAGTCGCTGGAGCACCAACGAGCAGATGGGGAGCAGTCGAGGTAGTAGGAGTCGGATGGAGCAAGGACAATGTTCTTGAATCCCTTGCTGACAATAGTCTTGACCTTGTCAACGGTTGGTCCTTGCCAGAGGGTGACCAAGGAGTCCTTTGGAATCAAGTCATCGGAACCAAAGTCAGTGGCAATTTCGTCCCAAGCGGCCAAAGTCTTGTCGTTGTCCTTCAAGATTTGAACCAACTTGGCGTCAAAGTCTCTCATCAATGGGTGGAGGGCATCAGCTGGAACAGAGTCCCAGTTGTCTGGAACAAGTCCGTAAGCACGGGTGTTGACTTCATCGTGACCAACGTGGAGGATTGGGTCATCGAACCATCCACCAATGTCGCTGATCAACTGTTCCAAGACATCAATTGCCTTTTCCTTGCGGACATCGAGTTGACCACATGGTGGCTGGTTGCAGTATTGACGACCCCACCAGGCGACTCCTCCAACACAGTCGTTAGTAACAGAGCTAACTGGGCTGGTTTGGTTGGAGCACATGGCGTTGTTGGCGAAGGAGTTACCGTCCCATGGGGAGTGGTTCCAGGAGGAGATCAACTTGGCGTCAATGTGTCCGAGAACGGCGTTGTGGCCTGGGGTTTCAAATTCTGGGATAACACGGATGTTGCGCTGGTAAGCGTAGTTAATGATGTCTCTGACATCCTTCTTGGTGTAAGCCTTGATGGAGCCGTCCTTGTTCTTGAAGGCCGCCTTTTGGTGAACAACTGGGTAACGGTCCCAGACGATTGGGAAGGACTGGGAGTCGTAGATGTGCCAGTGGAAGACGTTGAGCTTGGAAGCAGCCATACCGTCCAAGATACGCTTGATGTCAGCGACAGTGAAGAAGTTACGAGCAGTGTCCAACATGAATCCACGGTATGGAAAGGCTGGCTTGTCGTCAATCTTGGCAAGGACAAGCTTTCCGTCCTTGGTGATGAGCTGGGAGAGGGTCTGGAGAGCGTACTTGATACCGATTTGGTTGGCAGCTGTAGGTTATCAGGCGTTAGCAATAATAGAAGGCGAAATATAACCACAAGACTCACCCTTGATGGAAGCACCCTTTTCGGTGATGTCCAAGGAGTAAGACTCGTCCTTTCCGACCAAGTCATCTGGAGCTCCAATGTCCCATCCGTGAGCTTCGTCAACGTCAGCAGTGACCTTGAACTTGCTAGCGGAGACCTTGCCACCCTTGGCGGTGAAGGCAGTGTTGAGGGAAGCAACATCGACGGCAATTGGTCCGCTACCGAGGTTGGACTTGACAGTGAATCCACCAATGGCAATAGACTTGTTCTTGTCAACGACGGACTTTGGCAATGGCCAGAGGTAGTCGGAGGCAGTCAAGGCAGAGACTGCGGTAGCAATAGAAAGGAGGGAGAGGATCTGCATAGTGTTTCTGAAGTCAAAACGAGAGGGATCCAGCTGGCTCAAATAGGAAATTGATTTAATCAATACGAAAGCGAAGTGAAATTGGAAAATTTGATGGAGAGCCTAGACACTCCATGCTTTGATTAAAAACCACTGTCTTCGAGTGGCAAATGGGGTTTCCGGAGTGGCTGTTGATCCATTTAAGTCGAAAAGTGCTGTTTCTACCCGCATCCGTCGAATGGCGCTGTCGGTAGTCACTGAAACGGCCGCCTCTTGGAATGCTTTCCAGAAGATGAAAATTTTTCCATTTATGAGGATGCTGTCACGACTTGTCAGTGTTGCAAAAAGATGCCAAAGAAAGCAGTCCATTATACCTTCTACGCACTTGAACTGCTGTCGAGCACAAGCGGATTTTTCTGTTCCGATTAGTGAAGACGCATGCCATGACGTCTGAATGGTGCCACCCTTTGCACACTTTGACACGTGACATCAGTGAAAAATTGCAACAGTGGGAGTGCGTGGATGTGATCCCTGATGTGATGCCATGCTGGTCGTCACTTTTCGGGTTTTGGACATTGGCTATCCATCGTGAGTGAGCTATACAGATGGGAGTAACTATGGCACAGATCGGTCTTGGATCGAGGAAGAATTGGAGTCTAAGCTATCACTAGGGAGAAGTCAGATTGCTTGACGACCCGCGGATTTGCAAGTAAGGAATCATCAATTGGTCTTACGTGGTAGTAGTATGTATTGCTGTACCCTACGTACCTCGTCTTTTGATGATAGACACAGTGCCAAGAGCCACCCTTCAACAATCAAATCATTACATCTGCGATAAGGTCTATTTATTTCGACAAATAACTACAAAACGATGAGAGGAATTAAGTCCGTTGCTTAGTAGTCGTACGCAACAGGAGCTGGCTTGGTGTAGACCAAGTCGTTGGTCTTGTAAAGAGCAGCGATGGCACAGTAGTCTCCATTCACCTTGGGGTCAAAGTGAGAGCTGTATGGGTTCAACAGTGGTCCACCGTTGGAGTCAGTGTTCTTTTGACCGGCGAAGCAGCATTCTCCAGTCTTTTGGCTCGGAGCAGTCAAACCAGCACCGTCACAGTACTCAGTACGGTAGACAACTCCTTCCTTGTTACCGAGGTAAGACAAATCAGCGGCAGCGATTCCCTTCTCGTTAACGAGGGAGGCACGGAAACGGTTCAAACGAGCAGCAGTGGCATCAGTTCTCTTGGCAGGGTTCGACCAGAAACGCTCAGCAATAACAGAAACACGTGGGAACGCGAAACGGTCCAAGTTGTTTCTCTTGATGGTTTCGGACCACAGGGCACCGAATCCTCCCTTGATGGCAGAAGCTTCGGCAGTGGAAAGTCCAGCCAATGGGTTGTAATCGTACATCATGGTCCAGTTGTGCCATTGTCCAGAGAAGGTGGCGTATCCTGGGAGGTCGTACTTGTCAGCTGGCACAGTACGCTCAAATTCGCTGGAGCACCAACGTGCAGATGGGGAACAGTCGAGGTAGTAAGTGTCGGATGGAGCAAGGACAATGTTCTTGAATCCAGCCTTGACAATGGTGCTGACCTTGTCAACAGTGGGTCCTTGCCAGACAGTAATCAAAGACTCCTTTGGAACAATATCCTGAACACCAAAGTCAGTCACGATTTCATCCCAAGCCGCCAAAGTCTTTCCACCAAGCATGCCAACCAAACGGGCGTCAAAGTTCTTCATCATTGGGTGGAGAGTTTCGAGTGGAGCGACATCCCAGTTGTCTGGAACAAGTCCGTAGGCACGTGGGTTGACTTCATCGTGACCAACGTGGAGAACTGGGTCAGAGAACCAAGAACCGACTTCGTTGATCAATTGGTCCAAAATTTCCAAAGCTCTCTCTTGACGAACATCGAGTTGACCACATGGAGGCTGGTTGCAGTAGTGACGACCCCACCAGGCGACTCCTCCAACACAGTCGTTGGTGACCAAATCGACTGGAACAGTCTGGTTGGAGCACATGGCGTTGCTTGCAAAAGAGTTACCGTCCCATGGAGAGTGGTTCCAGGAAGAAATCAACTTGGCGTCAATGTGTCCGAGAACGGCATTGTGGCCTGGAGTTTCAAATTCTGGGATGACACGGATGTTGCGTTCGAAGGCGTACTTTACGATATCTTGGACATCCTTCTTGGTGTAAGCCTTGATGGAGCCATCCTTGTTCTTGAAGGCAGACTTTTGGGCAACTTCTGGGTAACGGTCCCATACAATTGGAAAGGACTGGGAGTCGTAAATGTGCCAGTGGAAAACGTTGAGCTTGGAAGCAGCCAAACCGTCCAAGACACGCTTGATGTCGTCGACAGTGAAGAAGTTACGGGCAGTGTCCAACATGAGTCCACGGTATGGGAAGGCGGGCTCATCCTTGATGGTGGCAAGGACAAGCTTTCCATCCTTGGTGATGAGCTGGGAGAGAGTCTGGAGAGCGTACTTGATACCGATTTGGTTAGGGGCTGCAAGAAAATTGAATCAATGATTAATGTCTCATTTTGAAAATAAAAAAAAGCCGAAGAGTTCTTACCAGTGATGGTGGCACCCTTTTCAGTGATGTCCAAAGTGTAGGACTCAACAGCGCCAGGCAAGTCTTTTGGACCGGAAACAGACCAACCGTTGTTGGCTTCCACATTAGCGGTAACCTTGAACTTGTTGGCAGAAGGCTGTCCACCCTTGGCAGTGAAGGCCGTGTTGAGGGAGGCAACGGCAGCAGCGATTGGTCCGTTACCGAGGTTGGAGGTGACGGCGAATCCACCAATGGCAATAGACTTGTTCTTGTCAACGACAGACTTTGGCAATGGCCAGAGGTAGTCAGTAGCAGTCAAGGCAGAGACGGCGGTAGCAGCAATAGAAAGGAGGGCAAAGATCTTCATAGTTATTATCAGTTTGTGTGTTCTTTTTGTTTCTGAGCCTGAACGCGGGTGGTGTTGCCCTCTTTTTATACTTTTTTTCTTCGATGCTTCAGAAATTTAATCACGCAGGTCAGAAGACAGGGAGGCTTGATATTCTAGAAAAGTTTGAACTTTTCGAGAGCTTGAAAATTTTTCAATTTAGAGTCTTCGGCCTGGCTGTGAGTGGAAACCACAAGATTGGGAGAATTATGTTTGATTTCATCAGAAATAAGAATAACTGGCTCGGTTAATATGTTTTGCTGGTAATTTTTCCAATGGTTGCAACGTTATGCGTGAAGAAAGCGGTGAGAGACAGAAAGTTGATCTCGGCAGGTGCCACCCAAATCACTGAAATTGATAAGAAAAGGTTCGAAGAAATTTCTTTGTCATCATTGTCGTAAAAGACTGGTTAGACACTTTGTTGTTTGGCTGAGAATACTGTTTGAAGAGGTCTGCACGGAGTACAAAACCGGCGCGGAGGGAAATAGAAAGTATAGTGAAGGTTGAGGTTTCTTTTATTTGCCGAAAACAGAAAAAAAGTGTCTATGTTCCCCATTCAAAAGTCATTCATCCAAATGCTTCTTTTTGTTTGATCTCTGGTTTTGGAACTGTTTTTTTTTGGGGTGTTCGATTAGTGAACTTGGTACCAAAAAAAAACACAAATTATTGAAGAAATCCGTACCCAAATCCGTATTTTCATTCTGGGTATTTCAAGACGCTCAGATATATCAGTCAGCTGCGCAGGACTCGGACTTGGGTTCTCGTCAAAGAGTTTCTTTAGAACTTCCTTTTTCCGCCTTGGAATTGGAATACGTTGATAATCCTTGCTGTTACTGCTGCTGCTGCTATTGCTGCTGCTATTGCCGTTATTACTTGTATTGCTACTACCACTAGTTCCAACCGATTCATCATACGAATTAGTTGAGATGGTAAGCGCCTTGCGACTTTTACGCGGCCGTTGTGTTGTCAGTGGCACAGTTTCAGGGCTTTTCGAAAAGCAAGGAGAACTTTTATCATCTTTCAACTGCCGAAGGAGGTCAAAGCTATCCATGATGGAAGGAGGTGCGATCGTTGAGATTGGCATTGGTGGAGACTGCGGCATCATTATTAGTGGTGTTTGCTGTACTAGTAGCAGCGGGTCGTATAAGGGGTTTACTAAAGCCATGGCAGGAGACTGGGTAAACAGTGGAGTTTCTGGCGTCTGCATCAGTCGGGCCAATTCAGAGTTCAACTTATTCGGAAAGTAGGATGATGATGATAGTGGAAGTGGTAATGGTGGTAGTTGGGTGTATAGCGGTGTTTCTGGTGTGCCCATGTTGAAGTGGTGATGACTGCTGGCGTTGTAGTCAATGTTGCTGCTTAAGAGAGAGTCAATGTTGTTGGAATCTGGGGCTTGGTTGTTGTTGTACATGGTCGGTAGTGTTCCGAAATTGGAGACGTCAATGTCGCTGTTCATATGGATGTAGAGGTCCGACCAAAAGTCAAACTGCCTCGAATCATCGAGCATAATTAGGTTGGAGGCTTTTTTTTTCCCTTTTTCTTCAGGATGTAGGGCTTTTATGGCATGAGCAATCACCCCAAATCATTTTTTCAAGTTTCGTGGGGATCAAGGTTCAACTGATTATCACTTTGCACGACCAAAACGGCCTTAACGCCGCCTTTCATCAACGCCTGGATCATCAGAACATATTCAAGATGCTAACGTGACTAGTCTTGAAAATAAACGTCCTTTTTTTTGCTTCATCCGCATCTTTTACACGATTGGCACACCTTGGGTTTGTCAAGTTTGTGGCTGGCTTGTTTTGGCATGATTTGCAATGTAGGCAGTGCATAAGCCCGCCTTTTTTTGACGTTCTACCAATGTTAAGCAAATACGAACGACAAACAAATCAAATCTAAGCATTTATAAAAGGAACAAACGACAAACAAATCAAAAAACGACAAGAAACAAACAGAAAATTCCAAAGGAGCAGAGATCAACAAAAAAGAAAAGATTAAACTCTTACTCCCTTCTCTCTCCCCAGTCGGGTTCAGGGTATCCAGGAGGTGGGCCCTGCTGCCCCGTGGGAGGACCGTTTGGTGGAGGTGGAGGAAGAGAATTGCCTTGATAACCGTGAGAAGGAGGGGGTGGACCAGGATATTGGGCTTGCTGCGGCGGTGGGCTTGAGTACTGATACTGAAGCGGTGGAGGGGCCGGTACTGCTCCATATCCGCCAGCATATGGCGGCTGCTGTTGCTGCTGCTGTGGTGGTGGAGGAGGTACTTGTTGGTGAGAGGCCGGGGGTGGTGGGCCGGGGTAAATTATTGGTTGCTGTGGTGCATACGGGGGCCGGTAGGTAGTTTGCGACGGAAGTACATACTGTTGCTGGGGTTGAGGAGCTGGTTGTTGTGGCAAGTACTGATTGTAATAGCCGGGTTGGTATGGGACGGCATATGTTTGAGCAGGCGGTGCAGGGTTAGTGGGCTGTTGGGGTGCTGGCGATGGTTGACGTTCCTGAAGATTGATATTTGATACGCGGTGAGTCAAAGTGTTGTAGTTTTCGGGTCTAGATGCGGCATAGACAACTGCTGGTTCGGCGGCAGTCATGCCTCCCGCCGCATTGGTCGCATTAGCCGTGTGACCAGCCGCTGAACTGGAATATAGACTTCCAGAAGGAGACGGTGCTCTCTCGGGAATCGCAGCAGGAAGCGCCATTGGTTGAATTGCTGGGGCTGGAACTTCAGTGCGAACCACAGTAACCAACTCGTTCGAAGCAAAAGCGTCAGTAAAATCGGCAACAATCCGTTCCAAAGTTTCGTGATTCGCAAACGGTGGCAATGATTGTCCGGCAAGTAATTGGCCCTGAGGGATTTGGTCTGCCAAGTAAAGAGAAAATTTGGAGGCAACCGACATTTTGACCGCATACTTGAGACAGGCTTCATGCTTGATACGAAGAGCCTCTCGCAAATCAAGACTGCAAGTCAGGCGTTAGAAGATAGAAAGTAAGAGATTTTTTGAGAGTATGGGTACCGAGTCATTCCGAGATGTTCAGCTTCGAGGTCCATGATGTGGCCTTGGATATCTCTAGCGTCCTGCTTCAGCTTGTTGATTTCATCAGCAGGCACCTGCTTCTTTTCGGCGGCATCGCGCTTTGAAATGGCAGCCTTCAGTTTCTGCTTTGCATCGCCAATCCCCTTTTCTCTGTTCCTGATGACCTTCATGCGCAGCCGCGACTGTTCGAGCGACTCGATGTACTCGCTCTCGGCGACGATGAAGCTGTGCTGGATGTCGCACCACTTCTTTGCGATGGACTGTCAAGTGGGTGGAGGGGTGAGTCACACCGGACCAATTAAGCCGAACACAAGAACAAGAACAGAACACGCACCCGCACGTCCTCCTCCTTCGTGCCCGCCCACTGGTAGAAGTAGTCCGTGGCGCCGCGCCGCTGGTTCGCCACGGCCTGGGCGGCGACAACGACGTCGCGCTCCTCCTTGATGAACAGCTCGAGGTCCTTGCTGTCGTGGTTCTTGAACGTGGCGATCGTCTTGCGCAGCCCGGCGCTGAACACGTCGCCGAGCCCGGAGTGGCTGGCCGCCGCCCCGGACGACGCCGCCGCCGCCCCGGACGAAGCAGCCCCGGACCCAGCCGGCGGCGGCGTCGGCGGCAGCGGCTGCTCGTCGCTCGGCTCCTTCTTCTTCCACTGCGAAAGAGGCGGTCAGCGAGGCGCTCATGCGTCACTATCAAGTCCCACTCACAAAGTTCATTTTTTGGTCCTTTTTTTGATTTATTGACTTGTTACAAATCCCGTTTCAGCCCATGCGAGTCGAATCCTTCAAAGCCAACATCCCACCGCCATGGCTCATCGGCTGCTTCATACGCCTTCAAGGGAAGATCAAACGGAAACCGGATCGGCACAACCACGCTGGCATCTTCCACTTCACGTCCCTTAAAAGAAAACTCTTGCGCCGATTCCATCTCTGGCAAAACAGCTCGATACTCGGACGCATTGAATGCTTTTAGTATTACCTTTTGCGATGGAAAAGTCTGTTTGTTTTTTGGTTTAAAAGTTATTTCCTTTAAATCATGATATCATACCACAGATACTTACCTTGATGTACGATGGAACCAGTAACACGCCAATTTCAAAACTTCGAATAAACAGCTGCTTTCCTTTCAACTGTAGACATCCCCACGCAGCCTTTGAAAGATTGTGACTGGTGACCAGAACCCATCCAACTTCCTTGATGAAATCTGTACATCAAAATAAAACAAGAAACACGAAAAAAAAAAAAAATAGCGTTTTCACTCTACCTTTGTAACTTCATTCACCCGTGAGAACGTCTTAATGTGAGGCATCGCTCGGTGTCTCTCGGCTTCCACTCCAACCCACTTTTTCAACATTGGTCGCATATAGCTCTGCTGCTTAAGCCATAAATCATTTCCAAATGGAATCGAGTTTCCCGCCGCCCAACCTTGCAAAGAATCCCGTACATCAGTAACGCAAGGAAACACCAAAGCCATTTTGCGCTTCCCACTTGGTGACGCCGACGACACTGGTGCAAAAAACGAACTCCTGGATCCACCACCACCACTTGCATTCTTTGACGCAGAAAGAGACTCTCCAAACTCCGAAACAAGCCAAGAATTATCATTCCCAAGCGACCCTGTACTCGAATACTGACAAACCACTGTCGAATCAGCAACCAAATCATCCGACAAGACGACATCTCTCTTGAGAAGCCTCTTCAACTTGAGATGCCCCCACTTATCACCTTGAGCAGCAACAGCATGCCTCCCCGGCACAGACGCGACAATCTGACCCACTTGATGACTGAAATCAAACTCCTTGAGCCGATTCCTCAAATCCTCCAACTGTTTCCCATAACTTGCCAAATACTCATCCAAATCCTTCCCAAACTCTACATTTGGCCCACCACCACCACCACCACCACCGCCACTCTCCGCCTTTGTTTTTAATCCCATCAAACTCGACACCCAACACATTTGGCTCTTGCGGCCCCAATCCCGCTCAATCAAATTAGCCGTGTGGATCACTAAATGCATCTTCCCGTCTTGATAAAACAAAACCATCATTTTCGAATGATGCGTTCCATATTGATCCAAATACGGGAAGATAAAGTCGGGTTTCGGACGCATCGTCATGGATGCAACTGCTTCAACAAGGCCCGGCTTCTTGTGAACCACAAACGTTACTTGAGGCGGTGGCTGGTTATTCGGAGGAGGTGGCAAGTGCGTGAAGAAAAAGGACGGCTCGAGGAGATAGTTGAATTGGTACATTGATGTGATGGCCACGTCTGGGCGGAGAGACAAGAGGTCTCGGAGAGAGTAACAGTCTGCGTTGGTTGCGTGTGTGGGGAGGTGGTCGGAGAGGGATGTGAGCCGCATTGAACTGTGGACGTGATGATGTGTTGGTTGTTCCAACTCTCGCTTGGGCATCTTATTTTTTTTTTTGATTATTATTATCGTATTTGTAATAATGTTGTTTAATTGCTGTTTAATTGAAACATTCAAATAAAGAAAATTGATTGTTTTTATTTCTAAAAATTAAGCTTCATAGCTGCTATTCTCTATCCCTTTAGAAAAAAAAACAAACGGAAACACTCTCCTCAAAACACGGTAACCTAACAGAAAAAAAAAACAACAAAGCAACATAGGAGAGAAGAGAGAGAGGGGAGAGCCGACTACTTGTCATTTCTTTTTAAAGTGCCAAAAGGGAAAGGAAAGCTAAAATAGTGCCAACAGAAAGCATCGACGCGCTGCTGTAAAGGTTCTTTGGTCCAGGAGCCACGTACCCATCCGCAACTGGACGTACAACAGTACCATACGCTGTGGCAGCATCAGTTGAAACAGCCGAGGCAGTAGCACTAGCAGCCACTGTAGTAGTAGAAGCAGCAGCAGCAGCAGTAGTAGTAGTGGTAGCAGCAGGCTTGGATTCAAAGTACATTCCATCCACAACAGCATTCCAAACACTTTCAGGGTTTCCCAAATTAACATTCTTCAAGTAGAAGTCACTGGCATCAATAACCCACTCAATCGGCAAACTATCTTGGATCTTTGGTTTGGGTGAAGTAGCAGTCAAAAAGGGCATTTGACTACCCGGATGGAGAGGGAACCGGAATGGAACAGGGAGACGACTGTCTTCTGGGTCTTGTCCACTTGCTGGAAGAGTTACCTTGTGGTCCGTGAAGGCGCTTGGTGGAACCGCGGAAAACAGTCCCAAAAAGGCTTCAAAGGGGAGAACGTTGCCCGCTGCGAACGCGGTTGGGTCAAAGCTCTTGGACTTTGGCGTAGATCTCTTGAAACCACCACCGTAGGTGACGGCACGGACGCCGACTTGGTCACGAAGAATTGTAGTGAATTGGGCGCATGTGGAGCCACAGAATCCGTTACTGACAAGAAGAATGTCCTCGGCTTTCCACTTTCCTTGCAGCTTGACACCTTCAGGCATGGGCGAGCATCCATTTGGATCCAACGTTGCCTTGTTGGAATATTGGTGGGGGTAGCCAGGGAGTTTGGCGCCAGGTAAAATGAGTTGGTTCAAGTAATCTGTGATATTGTTTCCACTGAGAGTCTTGAGTGAGCCAGCAAACTCATTGGCAATTTCATTAGAAAACAAGAGGACGTCGGCGAGAGGTTGAGTCATTCTCGCTTGGTAGACGTGTTGCTTGATGTTCGCGTTTGGAAACAAGTACTACAAAAACAAAAACAAGCTTAGTTCCCAACGGGTAAAACAGAGAAGAGAACATCAAAAAAAAATGATACTCACGTTCGCGAATCTAAACCCAGAACAAACAAGACCACCCCCGTTATTCGTAACATCAATAATCAACCTCGTAGCACCCGCTTTTTCAAGCGCAGCAAGCCCATCAGTCACACTCAAGAACCAACTATCCAGAACCTTGAAGAAATCCGCTTCACTCGTCGCTTCTCGAAGACCATTTGGAAGGAACGTGGACAGCATCCAAACTCCAGTCTTGTTGTCACTCATCATCATCAAAAAGGCTCCGTTCTCGCTCCCACTCACAACAACAGTCTTGTCTTGAGCCAAACCGGCAGCAACAGGTTGAACAAACTCGTCTAGCTCCATCATGGATTTTGGAGTTGGTTCCACGAGTCTGGCCTTGTCGGCAGGTCCAGCTGGGGGTGGTGGTGGTGGTTGTGGGATACACTCTGTTTCATAGTAAGTCTGAGCGTTGGCATAGTTGGCGGGATTGGTGGCGAGGAAACCGGCCCAGTCAAACGTAACAGTCTTGGTGACGGTAGAGTTGTAAAGCTGAAATTCGTACTTGATGGGCTCGCGAGCGGCAAATTGGATTGGGAAGGCAAAAGTATAGTAACCGTTGGAGTTTGGCCATTGGTATGTTGGGAAAAGCTGGTTGAAACGCGTTTCTGGAGCATGTGCGGCACTGCTGTAATCATCGGCAAACTTTTGCAAAAAGTCCTAAAGATATGAAAGGTTAATTGAAGACAGGAAAAAAGGGAGTATATTTTTTTTTAGGCAACATACCACAGTGTTCTGGCCATTGATACTCTTGACGGTAGCCCCAAGGAAATCAGTGTTCGAAACACCAGTAGCCGAAAAAGTCTTGTTCCAGTATGTCCAAATTGGATCCGCCGGGTTTTTCACCAACGTCTGGGCATAAATCTCAGGGGCCCCATCTTGATCATTGTACTTGGCCGCCAATCTGAATGGCTGGTAGTATATAAAGGACTGGAAGCAAAGCGGATTGTATGAAACATGCCCGTCTTTCAGCTTGCCAAGTACTGCCCCAATTGCGTTTTGTAACTGGTATTCAGTGGTGATGCCAGCGTTTGTGGTGACGGCGTCCAACTCCTTGAACAAGTCCATCTGCATTGGATAGTATGGAGCACTCACTCCCTTGACGATATCGTTGTATGGATACTGTTTGAGAAGCGTTAGTAATCTACGCACGCAAAAAAAAAAAAATGACATACAAAGTTGAGATAACTCTTGAGTGCATCAACTTGCATCTTTCTGTCTTGAGAAGATGCTTTGAAGGTGTTGTAACATTGCTCGACAGCTGCCACCGAGTTATAGAAGAGTCCACCGATGGGGTTGGCAATCAGTGCACCACAAGCGTCAACTGGTGCCATTTACTGGATAGTTGGGGGGGAGGAAGAGTTGGTACAAAAAGAGGGATAGATTTGTTTTTTGGCCTTCTTATAAGCGAATTCAGGTCCCGAAAAGTGGCGTCAATAGACTCAAGAAAAAAAATGGAGATCGCAAAACTTTCGTCATGTGGCGGGCGCAAATTTTAGGTTATTTGATTAAAAAACGAAGTTTTTTGTGAGCTTATTGACCAGCTTATTGACTGATGTCTCTTTGTTTTTCTTTTGGTTTATTTCTGTTTCTGTTTGCCCTTCTACTCTTCATTTCCGTTTCCGATTGTATTGTTTGTATATCCGCAGACCTCATCCCCACACACCACATCGGCAGAGAACTCTCAAAACAGCATTGGCGCCAGCTCCCGTAAAAATTTAGAATGTAAAAGGTTTGAATCATGTTGTTGATGGAATGTTAAAAAAAAGTGGTGATCGGGATACACCAGGGGAGATTCTACTGGGTGGCACGCAACCAATTTGCTCATACTCAACAAGTGCCTCAATCTTCCAAATAATCTCTCAATCAGCCCTACCTCGAGTGCTCTTTTCATTTATTCTTTAAACTTTTTTTTTTTAATTATGGTCAAATTCCCCTTCTCTTTTTTTTTTTTTCTCAAGTCAGCCTAATACAGAGAGCATACAGGGATGCATAATTTGTCTTTCACATGCATCTCTCCAGCTCGTTGGCACTGTATCCGCCTTCATTCCCGTCGCCGCCCGTGCAGCGTTTTTGACATGAACGTCCATCTTTCTCAACAAGTAGGAAGCAGAATCCCTCGTTTGCCAACACGGAAAGAAGCTAGCAACGTCTTTTATCGTGGCCCAGTCCACAAGTCCCATCCTTTTCGAATCTTCGGGTTTGGTATCCGCGCGGGGGGGCAGTAGTACAGAAAGACCTGATAGCAGATTCATGCATGCCACAGCTACTTCATCGGGAGGGTCAATTTTGCTGCTATTGCTGCTGCTGTTGTTGCTGCCGCTGCTGCTGCTTTCAGCACGAGTATTTCTTGTTGACAGTTTATAACACTCCCGAATTCCCCTCGATATCCCAAGAATCCAAACCTCCATATTGATGGAGCTTTTTTTGCCGCCCGCACCGCCGCCGGGACCAACATGATGACAATAACCACCCTTACAAAGGTGTTCCCCAAAGACACCCATCAACCCACCCGCAACCGCCAAAAGCCCAATCTTCTCCTTCAAAACCTCCCTCCCAAGTCCACACTTCCACCTGAAAACCTTGATTGTAAAAGCCGTTGACAAGGACGCCATCACTGCATCAAACAGCCAACAAACAGCGCCTCCTCCTCCTCCTCCTCCTCCTCCGTCTTGGAACTCCTTCTCAATATGCCGGATAAACTTGCTCCTGCTCATTCGAACCCGTGTCAAAAGAATCAACAAGACTCTTCCTGTACTCGTTCTTTCTGTGATTGAACTCTGCCGCGAGACAAGCGTGTGTGCCAGTTTGTACCAAAGCAGTTTATTTTCCAAGGCACATGCGAAATCGAAGCTTGAAACGGGTTGTTGGTTTTTATCAGTTGTCGAGTATCGAGCGACGAGAGATTCTGCGATGGTGCTGTAAATGAATTTGGGGGTTCGCTTGTCTTGTTGGTTGATTTGGGAACTTAAAGGAGAGTTGGCCAAGTGTCGCAAGAGTACTGATACTGGCAAGAGTTGATGGAGTTTGTTGTTGTGGGAGAGTGATTTTTTGAGGCATGTGTAAATGAAGCGGGGGTCGTCTTGGTCTTGGGCTTGTAGGTCTTGTTTGGAATTGTTGGATTCTTGGGTGGTGGATGATTGTGATGGAGGTGGTGGTGGTCGTTTGCGTCTCTGGACTTGATAACAGGTTGCTTGGTGATTGGTGCCAATGGTTTGAACTCGGTGGGTATTGGTTGACGTTGTGTGTGTTCCGAATAGATTGGTTCGTCTTGATAGGCGGAAAAAGGCGTCCTTGTGTTGTTGTGTATTTGTTGTATTTGAGTTTGAGTCGTCTTGAATTTCTGGAGCAACTGTTACGTCCCACTCCCAATCATTTGTATTTTCGGATTGTTTGGTAAATTGAAATGGCTCTGTAGGAATTACCAAGCTCCCAGATTTTACTTGATTCTCGTCATCATTCATGTTTTCGATACTGAATATCTCAAAAAGGGATTGCAAGACGAGAGATTCCCGACGCTTTACTCTTTTGGGTGTAGTTGTTGAAGAAGTAAAGAGGGACCAAGCAGGTAAAATAACCAATGTGAATGTGTTGTGATATTTTCGTAACGTTTGGATGCATTCCTTGATGGTTGAAAGTTTTCGATGGACTGAGGAGGAGACGTCTGAAACCGTTGTAAACGATCTCTGAGATTGGAGCAAAGTGGATGCGTACGAGCTGCTGATTGATGATGATTCACGAGAAGAAAATGTTGTCAATGAACTCAATGTATAGGAGTTGTCCGAATTGGTGGTGTTACGAGATACACTGGAAGTCAATACCTTAGAGGATCTTGCTGTGGAACTCTCATTTGATGATGATTCGCTGGCATCGGTTGCACTTTGAATTTCAGTGGTTATTATGGAGCTGGTTTCGGTACATTTTGAGGACAGCGATCTTATTGTTTCAGAAGTAGCAGAAGTTTCCGTTTGTGACGTCTCTTGAGACGCCGAACTGTCTGAAGACGAATAGGAGCTAGAAACTGATGTACTGGCGGTTTTGCTCGAAGAATGGCTGGTACAAGTTTTCTGGCTGCTGCGGTCGCAGTCACGGTTTGTATCATGGCAAGAATCCGACCTTGAATCTGATCTCGAATCCAATTCCCTCAGCAACATCTCATGGAGCGATTGAACCAAGTTCTCTATTCCTCCACAGACGCGTCCATCCACCGAGACCGACTCGCGTTTGTTTGTTGGGACGCAGTGGATGCAGACGTCGACGCCGCGCAGCTGGTGGTAGTCTCTAAGCGTGTAGATCAAGTCCAGCTTAAGCCGCGGATCTGGGCCTGAAAGGAGCAGCGGGCCATGGACAGCGAGGGACGCGATCAAGTCGTTGATCATGAATTATATTATTTATTATTTGTACTTTAAATATTATGACAGCTCCGCCGACGCACTGCGAAACAGCGATGCGGCAGTTCTCGGTCGCATCGCCGATGGACGTGGCGTGGAAGCACGGCGTCAACAGCCTCGACGCGCTCGCGGACGCAGCGGCGGGCGGCGGCGGCGGCGTGTTTGTCGAGGCGGACGTGAGCTTCGGCAGCGGCGCGACGGGCGCGACGGGCGCGTTCATGGCGCACCCGCCGCAGACGTCGGGCCCGCCGCTCGCCGCGTGGCTGGCGCAGGCGTCCGCACTCAACGCGAGCGTGCGCGCAATCAAGCTCGACTTCAAGGCGCCGGCGGCGTGCGCGTCGCTGGCGCAGGCGCTGTCGCTGTCGCTGTTTGCGGTCTCGCCCGGCGCGCTGTGGCTCAACGCAGACATTCTGCAGGGCCCGCGCGGATCGCCGCCCGTCTTCGACGCCGCCGCCTTCGTCGCCGCCTGCGCCGCCCTGACGCGGCGCGGCGCCGTGCTGAGTGTCGGCTGGACGACGGGTCCCGTGGCTGCCGATGCCGATGCTGACGATCTGGGCTACTCGCCGACCATGGTCGACGCCATGCTGGCCGTGTGTCGGTCGCACAACTTGCTCACGGCTCAAGTCACGTTCCCCGTGCGTGCCTGCGACGCCCTTGCCTCCGTTGGCGAAATGCGTCGCTTGCTTGAAGCATCCAATCAATGGTCGCTGACTATATGGCACGGCAAAGAAGGCGTGACTGCGGAACAGGAACTGCAGATTCGGAACACTTTTGATCCACAAAGAACCTTCCTAGATATATATGAAGTGATCGAATAAAAAACGAAATCGGGATCGATCAGTGATGGTGATGGTGATGGCGATGATGGCAAAAAAAAGAAACGTGGAGAGCAGAAGTTCCCGATTTTCGTCGTTAGCTGATCGGGAAATGACGGACAAGCCCTTTTTTTTTTGGAGACACTGAGGCAAGGATGGGAACAAACGGAGGGACCTCGCATTCGCAGCTGGGAAATAGCCACAGCTCCCTAAACTTTCATGCAGCTTGTGCGATCAGCATCCTCTCACTCAGCATCCTCCAACTAAAGTCATCTGGTATCACGGGTGGCACTCGGCTTGCCATTTGTAGAATTTTTAGTCGTTTGAACTTTGCTTTCCAGCTCTCAAAATTTTCTCATTTGAAATTGCTCAACAAGGATATAAAGTTGAATGGTGACCCTCCCAAGCCAGAAACAAGTCGCTCTCTTTCGTTCTTAGACTACTATGCAGATCCTCTCTCTCCTTTCTATTGCTACCGCAGTCTCTGCCTTGACTGCCTCTGACTACCTCTGGCCATTGCCAAAGTCCGTTGTTGACAAGAACAAGTCTATTGCCATTGGTGGATTCACTGTCAAGTCCAACCTCGGTAACGGACCAATTGCCGTCGATGTTGCTTCTCTCAACACTGCCTTCACCGCCAAGGGTGGAAAGGCTTCTTCCAACAAGTTCAAGGTCACTGCTGACGTTGACGAAAACAACGGATGGGACATTGGAGCTCCAGATGACTTGGTTGGAAAGAAGGAGTCCTACACTTTGGACATCACTGAAAAGGGTGCTACCATCAAGGGTGAGTGATGACTTCTATTGTTTTAATCTCAACTTTTCGCTGATACCACCTACAATCACACCTTGTTTTCTTACAAAAAAAAAAGCTGCCAACCAAATCGGAGTCAAGTACGGTCTCCAGACCCTCTCCCAGCTCATCACCAAGGACGGAAAGCTTGTCCTTGCCACTATCAAGGATGAGCCCGCCTTCCCATACCGTGGACTCATGTTGGACACTGCCCGTAACTTCTTCACTGTCGCTGACATCAAGCGTATTTTGGACGGTATGGCCGCTTCCAAGCTCAACGTCTTCCACTGGCACATCTACGACTCCCAGTCCTTCCCAATCGTCTGGGACCGTTACCCACAACTCAAGAAGGCTGCTTTCAAGAACAAGGACGGCTCCATCAAGGCTTACACCAAGAAGGATGTCAGAGAAATTGTCATGTACGCTTACCAGCGCAACATTCGTGTTATCCCAGAATTCGAAACCCCAGGCCACAACGCCGTTCTTGGACACATTGATGCCAAGTTGATTTCTTCCTGGAACCACTCCCCATGGGACGGTAACTCCTTCGCCAACAACGCCATGTGCTCCAACCAAACCGTTCCAGTTGACAAGGTCACCAACGACTGTGTTGGAGGAGTCGCGTGGTGGGGTCGTCACTACTGCAACCAGCCACCATGTGGACAACTCGATGTCCGCAAGCAGAGAGCCATTGACATTTTGGAAGAAATGGTCAGTGAAATCGGTGGATGGTTCGATGACCCCATCCTCCACGTTGGTCACGACGAAGTCAATGCTCGTGCGTACGGACTTGTTCCAGACAACTGGGATGTCGCTCCACTCGAAACCCTGCACCCAATGATGAGAAACTTTGACAAGCAGTTGGTTCAAATCTTGAAGGACAATGACAAGACTTTGGCTGCCTGGGACGAAATTGCCACTGACTTTGGTTCCGATGACGTTATCCCAAAGAACTCCTTGATCACCCTCTGGCAAGGACCAACCGTTGACAAGGTCAAGACTATTGTCAGCAAGGGATTCAAGAACATTGTGCTCGCTCCATCCGACACTTACTACCTCGATTGTTCCCCATCTGCCCGTTGGTGCTCCAGCGACTATGAGCGCAACTTCCCAGCTGACAAGTACGATATCCCAGGCTACGCCACCTTCTCTGGACAATGGCACAACTGGACTTTGATCTACGACTACGAGCCATTGGCTGGACTTTCCACTGCCGAAGCCGCGGCCATCAAGGGAGGATTCGGTGCTCTCTGGACCGAAACCGTCAAGAGACACAACTTGGACAGATACGTGTTCCCACGTGTGGCTGCCATTGCTGAGCGTTTCTGGTCCAACACCAAGAGAAACGATGCTACTGCTACTCGTTTGAACCGTTTCCGTGCCTCCCTCGTTAACGAGAAGGGAATCGCTGCTGCTGAGTTGTCGTACCTCGGTAACAAGGAAGGAGTTGTCTACCGTACTGAGTACTGTGACGGTGCTGGTTTGACTGCGCCAGGCCAAAAGACTGGAGAATGCTGCTTCGCTGGTCAAAAGAACACTGACTCTAACGGTGGACCATTGTTGAACCCATACAGCTCTCACTTTGACCCCAAGGTCAACGGAGACTACTGTGCCATCGCTGCTCTTTACAAGACCAACGACTTGGTGTACACCAAGCCAGCTCCAGTTGCTTACGAATACTAAACAAAAAAAAAATAAGTAGTTTCTGTAGTTTTTTAACCGCGTTCGAAAATCTCTCTGTTTTTTATTCCTATGATGAAGTAAATAATAAAAAAAAAAAGTAGTGAGTTGTAATCTGAAGCGTCAGATGTATGCAAAGGGAATGCAGAAATGCGATCGGACAAATTTGGACAAATCAATTTCAACAATTTCAAATCCAAACAAATTTTAAATATTATTAGAAAATGGACACACTTATCGCCGGATACCGCAACGCCGCGTTCGGCCTCACAGGGCTCGGCGAGTTCACGCGGCAGGGCTTCGAGCGGCACCAGCGACAGTTCGCGCCAATCGCCGCGGTCGCCGCCGACACAGTCGTGCTGGTGACGGGCGCCAACGCCGGACTCGGCCTCGCCGCCGCCACGGCGCTCGGCCGCCTGGGCGCCACCGTCCACCTGCTGTGCCGCTCGCGCGAGCGCGGGGCCGCCGCCGCCGCGGCCGTCGGCGCGCGCGCGGTGCTGCACGTTGTTGATTTGTCATCCGTGCGGGATGTGAAGCGCTTTGTCGGCGCGTGGGGCGACGCGCCTGTGAGCGTGCTGATCAACAATGCGGGCATTCTGCCGGCGGAGCATGTCGAGACTGGGGAGGGTCTGGAGGCCGCGTTTGCGACAAACACGATGGGCACGTTTGCGTTGACGACGCTGTTGATGCCGGTTTTGCGGGGGAAGAGTCAAGGCGGTGCACGCGTTGTTGTGGTTTCGTCGGGGGGTGCGCTTACGGCGAAACTAGATGTGTCGGATGTGAATAGTCTGCGTTTCAAGAAGCCGGCGGCTGGGTTTGATGGGTCTGCAGTGTATGCGCAGACGAAGCGGCAGCAGATTGAGTTGACTGAATATTGGGCCGCTAAGCACCCTGAGATTCAGTTCTTGTCGATGCATCCTGGATGGGCTGATACTCCTGGTGTGCAATCCTCGATCCCACAGTTTCACAATGCAATGAAGGATCGTTTGAGAACGAGTGAGCAAGGAGCAGATACTATTGTTTGGGCTGCTTTGTCGGAGGAAGCTAAAAAAGTTAGAAATGGGGCGTTTTTGTTTGATCGAAAGGAAGTTTCGCAACATTTACTTTGGGCGGGGACTGAAGCTGCGCCTTCGGATGTTGAGAAACTTGTTGAAATTTGTTCCAAATACCTGAGAGATATTGCTTAAAATATGGTTATGAAATAAATTTATATAAAGATTGTTTGATGGCAGTGGTTGTGCTTTTTATTTTGGTTGTACCAATTCTGAGTTTTCCGATCCGAAAGTTCTGTATCGAGAGTACCAAAACCTTGAGCGAAATGTTACCCATTGAAGTTTTGTTCAATAGCTAATCAAGCTTGAGGTTTGCAACGGTCGGAGCACAAAATGTAGTATTACTCATATGGCTGGTTGGGGAAGTCACGTCGGAGCACAAAATCTAGTGTTACCCATATCATATGGGGTGTTGTCAGGTTTGACAAGTAATTCATGGGCTCTAACGCTGGACTACAAGCTAGGTACAGCCTATTAACCGATTGCAAGAATTGATTGTGACCCTCCAGAACAGGGCATCATCAGCTTCCTTCAACCCTCAGATTCAGCAAAAACCCACTACTCCTATAATCATCATAATATGCATTCTCCTCCGACCTCTTTTGCTTTTGGTGTCGTTTGGTATTCTTGTTTTGATTTTTTCACAGCCAAAGCTGCAACAACAGTGTTGCCTCAATTTTGTATTTATTATCAAGCCAAATCATGAGCCACCTTCTTGGATATCATACCCACATTCTTTCCCCCTCTTTATCTTCTTTTCGTTAACATGCCGCAACTCGATCGGAATCACATAGTGCCCCACCCAGTCAATATGCCCCGCCTTTCTCATCCCTTGCATCATCAACTCATCCAACCCATCTTTTTCCCTCTGAACCTGCATCTCATAGACTCGATTAGCCGCCTCCGCCACAAGGTCAACCGCCTCTCGCCCCTTCAACCCCCAATACGCCTGAAAAGCCTCAGACACGAGAAACTCTAGTAATTCAATAGCATTGGTTCCTTGGAATTGGAGATATCCGGGGTTCGATTTGATGGCGCCGCCGAAAGGGGGGCTCTCAGTGTTTCGATGGAAAACGTATCCTGCCATGGCGTAGAAGAGGCGATTTGGGTTGCTGACTGTGTACATGGAAAAGAGGGCTTCGATGGCGGTTTTGCTTTGGTGGAGGATGGAGGATGGGGTGTTGTTGTTTAAGTTGAGCTGGAGCACTTTAACCTGCCTCTGTGTTTGATCGAGCATGTAAATTAAGGGATAGACGATGATGCCGGGTTTTAATGACGATGATGAGGGTATTGATGGCGGTGCTTGCGGGTTGCTGTTGGGATGATGATACATATTTTTTTTTTTCTTTTTCCATTCCTTTGGGTAAGGTTTGCGTACGTAATTCATACGTAATTAAAGTTTATCACTCGAAATACTGATTCATGACTTGAAACCTCCATGACGCCTCCGAGCCGTCTAACTTGGGTAGCCAATCACCGAGTCCAGGATCACAGACTATGACTCATAGTACTTGATAAACTGACTTCCCAAACCGTCTCAATGTTGAGAAGATTCAATGCTTTTTGAGATCCATAAAACAGTTCCCTCCTGATGGCAACTCCCGTATTTACAGTATCTCGGCTCTTCACTATTCCACCAAATAAAGTTCTTGCCATACAACTTCGAAATGAATTTTGAGTCTGAAACATTGATGTGATTGAATTTCATGGTGGCTCTCGTTATCTTGGCGAGTGGCACCCCAAGGGTCGATCATCTATGGCAGGTTGCTGCAGTAGCAAAATGAAAGCAATCGCCTTTATTCAATAAAAGATTCGGAATCGAGCATATAGCCAGCGGTTTCCTCCAATAGGAAATGTGTGTAAGAATTGGTCATGTCTGATGAAACACACAATAAAGTAAATTTTCCTCATAGTTTGAAAACAACGGGCGCTTGCCCCTGATCCCGCCACTGCTGAATGGTCTCCCCACTGCTCAAGGCAGATACTTTAGAGCAAATGAAGCATGGCTCATGATGGACAGAAAGCCTCTGCCGACGTACGTTCCCATAGTGGAAATCGTCATTACCGAAATGGAAATTTTTCCACTCCTGCGTGATCTGCTCAACGACATGTGACCAGCTCTTAACAAATTTTCCAATTTGAAATTTTTGGGGCTCGGTATATAAGGGGCGGGGTGTTGGCCATAGGACAGACACTAAACAACAAGATAACAAATAACTATGCAGATCCTCTCACTCCTTTCTATTGCTACCGCCGTCTCTGCCTTGACTGCCTCTGACTACCTCTGGCCATTGCCAAAGTCCGTCGTTGACAAGAACAAGTCTATTGCCATCGGAGGATTCACTGTCACCTCCAACTTGGGTGCCGCTCCAATTGCTGCTGCCGTTGCTTCCCTCAACACTGCCTTCACTGCCAAAGGTGGAAAGGCTTCTTCCACCAAGTTCAAGGTCACTGCCAACGTTGATCCCAACAACGGTTGGTCTGTTTCTGGTCCAAGCAACTTGCCAGGCGCTAACGAAGCTTACACTTTGGATATCACTGAAACTGGAGCCACTATCACTGGTACATTCTTGTTCATAACTGCTATATTATCATAAATTATTAACTCTGTTCTATTAGCGCCAAACCAAATCGGTATCAAGTACGCTCTCCAATCATTGTCCCAACTCATTACCAAGGATGGAAAGCTTGTCCTTGCCAAGATTGACGACAAGCCTGCCTTCCCATACCGTGGATTCATGTTGGACACTGCCCGTAACTTCTTCACTGTCGCTGACATCAAGCGTATCTTGGATGGTTTGGCCGCCTCCAAGCTCAACGTCTTCCACTGGCACATTTACGACTCCCAGTCCTTCCCAATCGTCTGGGACCGTTACCCAGTCGTTCACCAAAAGGCTGCCTTCAAGAACAAGGACGGCTCCTTCAAGGCTTACACCAAGAAGGATGTCCAAGACATTGTTCAATACGCTTTCGAACGCAACATCCGTGTCATCCCAGAATTCGAAACTCCAGGCCACAATGCCGTTCTCGGACACATTGATGCTTCCTTGATTTCCTCCTGGAACCACTCTCCATGGGACGGAAACTCCTTTGCCAACAACGCCATGTGCTCTAACCAAACCGTTCCAGTTAACTCTGTTACTAACGACTGTGTTGGAGGAGTCGCCTGGTGGGGTCGCCAATACTGTAACCAGCCACCATGTGGGCAGCTTGACGTCCGTCAAGAAAAAGCACTTGTCGTCTTGGACCAATTGATCCAAGACATTGGTTCCTGGTTCTCTGACCCAGTTCTCCACGTTGGTCACGATGAAGTCAACACCCGTGCTTACGGACTTGTTCCGGACAACTGGGACTCTGTTCCAGCTGATGCCCTCACCCCATTGATGAGAAACTTTGACTCTCGTTTGGTGGGTATGCTCAATGGAAAGACCTTGGCTGCCTGGGACGAAATTGCCACTGACTTTGGCTCTGACGATTTGATTCCAAAGGACTCTTTGATTACCCTCTGGCAAGGACCATCTGCTGACAAGGTCAAAATTATTGCTGCCAAGGGATTCAAGAACATTGTCCTTGCTCCATCCGACTCCTACTACCTCGACTGTTCCCCATCTGCTCGTTGGTGCTCCAGCGACTTTGAGCGCAACTTCCCAGCTGACAAGTACGATATCCCAGGCTACGCCACCTTCTCTGGACAATGGCACAACTGGACTTTGATCTACGACTTTGAGCCATTGGCTGGGCTTTCCACTGCTGAAGCCGCTACCATCAAGGGAGGATTCGGTGCTCTCTGGACTGAAACCGTCAAGAGACACAACGTCGACAGATACATTTTCCCACGTGTTGCTGCTATTGCTGAACGTTACTGGTCCAACATCAAGAGAAACGATGCCACTGCCACCCGTTTGGACCGTTTCCGTTCCTCCCTCGTTAACGAGAAGGGAATTGCTGCGGCTGACTTGTCTTACCTCGGTAACAAGGAAGGAGTTGTCTACCGTACCGAATACTGTGACGGTGCTGGTTTGACTGCGCCAGGCCAAAAGACTGGAGAATGCTGCTTTGCTGGTCAAAAGATGACTGACTCCAACGGTGGACCATTGTTGAACCCATACGGATCTCACTTTGACCCCAAGGTGAACGGAGACTACTGCGCCATCGCTGCTCTTTACAAGACCAATGACTTGGTGTACACCAAGCCAGCACCAGTTGCGTACCAATACTAAATTCTTTTTATTTTTTCGTTTGTTTGTCGCTGTTTGTTTGTTGCCTATGATCAATAGATTCAATGTTTGTCAATTTTCATATTTCTTGCATAGCTAGAATGTTCGTCTTGATGCTAAGGTTTTCGTGGTGTGTGAATTATCTTGCATGGGTTGGTTATTGAAGAAATTCCAGCATTATTATTATTTTGAACACACAACAAATTGTAACGAAACTGCTGGATAGAGGGCCTACCCAGAAACATACGTCTATCAACAAAGTAAGCACATGAATCGCATCTCTGTCTAAGCACTATTCGATATCTACACTTTTTGCCGATTGCTGTTAAAGTGAACGTGTGAAGTGGGTGGGTTCTTTTTGACCCTTTCGTAAGGCAAAAACCTGGCACTAAAAAAAAATTAGAGTGATCCCAAAAAGAAAAAGTTACAAACAAACTAATTAAAGCACTTTTTGTCTAGAGCATCCGTTGATAGTACTAGATTTGATCCTTTGCATCTCCTCCACACTTTCCTTTTGTTCTATTTTTACCTTGAGCCAAACAACACTTCCGTTCGTCCACCCCCCGCCTTGAACTTGGAAATGGAACCAAACCAACGCGAAGACATATCCCCCAATGAATTACTATTGTCGCCATACTCGGAATCAAAGCAGTCAGGACTGACTCGAAACTCCTCATTGTCCCAACGCACACTACAAACGTCAAGTACCTCTCTTATACAAAATGATCATCGCGCCTCAGCCGCAACCGGATCGTCAACAGGAACATCAGCAAATCACAACAACTGGCAGTCGCCTACAAAACCGTGGTCGAAACAAACCGGCATACGGGCTCAGACCTCATATTCAACCCTTGGACGTGCTGCTGGTACCGTCGGTGTTAGCGGTGGTGCTGGTGGTAGTGGCAGTGGCGGTGGCCATTCATCGCTGACAGAGTTGCCGAATCTTCTCTTTGTAAAAATTCAGAGCCACATTGAAGTCTCGAATTTTCCGCCAACAGTCACAAAAACCCAAATTCTACAACAAAGCATTCAATCTATCGAACAACTATTTCAGCAAATCAAACACGTTCATCAAGATCGGCTTTACTACACTCTTGCAGGTCTCTTATTCCATTCCTGGGCTCCGCTCCCGTTTGGTGGCTCCAAAACTAAACCGGGGTATGTTTGCTTCACTGGGGAAACTACTCGGGATTTGTTGGATTTTATTGTCACGGAATCGGTGGTCATGTATTGGAATTTGAAAGGGCGAGACGCTATTGACTTTGTCGCCAAGAATGTGAATGAAGTTGTAAAGCTGTATTATCAAGAAGGAAAAAAGGATTATTTGGATGAATTGTGTCTAAAAGGCAGTTGAGTATTGGAAAAATATGTTTTGCTTTGTTGAAGTGGGTTACCTAAATTCGGAATCATCATATCTCGTCTATTGTAGTGAAAAAGGCAGGTCATATCAAATGGAAAGGAGATTATTTCATGCCACCACATTTGCGGTACACACCAGAGGAAAAGCAGAAAGTATCAGTGCTTGAGCGCACTGTTGAATTCAGTTCTGCGAGAACAGTGTCAGTGCCATCCATGGAACCTCAGCTCTTTACAATGTCGCAAAAGTATCAATCATCGTTCTTTTGATATTTGCTGCTGCCATATATGTATTTTAACCTTTTGGCTTGGTTTTCTTGTACCCAATAAATTAATGTTTGTTTTTTACTTGCCTTCGACGTTTATGCCTTCCAATTTCCACAAGGATTCAAGCAGAATACCGCAATGAAACGACTAAAACTGTAACTGATATTTGTTCGTGGATTGTAGATTGTATTATTTATTTAATGTTTTACGGCACCTCCTCTCCGTTTCCCAAACTCTGATTCACCCCGCTTTTTCTTTTGTGACTTTTTCGCATCGTTTGCAATTGTTGCACGAACTGAGCTTGTGATTGTCTACATCGCCCGCGAAGAAAAATTAGTACAATCCAAACCCAAAAACAACAAAAGAAATAATAATAATAAGATATTGATTTTACAGAATGTTCTCGCGTTGGTTGCCTTCGTCCGCCAGGCTTCATGGCCAATTGCTGAACATCTTGATTGAATCCTGGCACTCGTATTTTCCACTTCATATCTACAAGCATTTTCCCAAAACATTCTTTAACCAACATCTTTCCTTTTGATTTTATAGTGTGAATATTGGTGTTGGCTGACCTATCGGGAGCATAGCATCTTCCATTTGCACTGTATCCGAACCCCGATGTCTTGCCAGTTTGCATGCTTGAGCAGCAGCATCTTTGACAAAGTCTGTAGCCATATCGGCGAGCATCTGGGAAGAGATGAACCCACACATGGTCAGCTCACAGGATTTACCACACACCACAACCACACCACACACAAAACTCGACACACCATCTCGACATCGGCATCCAGTTTCTCACGCGGATCCACCAGAGAAGCCAGTTTCCGTACTTGTTCGGCTGCCACGAGTTGTCCTTGATATGCTGAAGAAGAGGCCATCCAGTTTTTTTTTTTAAATTATTATATTATTTGTTGGAATTTTAAAAAACAAATCAATAAAATAATAAATAAATAAATGGCAGACAAGAAACCCAGCAGCGTCGTCCATGTTGGCGGACTCGATCCACAAGTCACTGAAGAGTTACTGACACAAGCATTCATCCCGTTCGGAGACCTGTCATCGATCCAAATGCCGCAGGAGCAGGACTCAAGTTGAGTTGTCTTTTTTTTTTTTTTTTTATCCGCAGTTCGTTTCTTCCTTTCTACTTAACCCTCTGTCCTCTCTCTGTCTCTCTGTCTTCAAAATAGACACACATCGCGGTTTTGCGTTTGTTGAATTCGAGTCTTATTTGGATGCACGGGAAGCAGTGGATAACTTGCACTTGTCAGAGTTGATGGGCCGGGTTATTAAAGTGACTGTTGCAAAGCCGTCGAAAATGAAGCTGGATGAAAACAAACCCGTTTGGTCTGATGAAGCGTGGCTTAAAGAGCATGCCGCGAAGCAGGACCGCGATGAGGAAGCTTCTGCGGCTGTTGCTGCTGCTGTAACTGAAGGGGGAGGAGACGGGGGAGATTCTACTGCTGCTGCAACCGATGAACCAAATCCAAAGAAAGTGAAACGCAGTGCGGTTGAGAATCCAAAAGCCTTTTTTGATATTGATATTGGTGGGTCAAAAGCGGGACGGATTATTATTGAGCTTCGAGCAGACGTTGTGCCAAAAACTGTCAAGAACTTTTTGACGCTGTGAGTGTGTTACTCTCGTCTCGTGATTCTTGTTTTCAGCCTTGGTCTTTTAAAACCTTGCATCTCTAAACAGCTGTACTCATGAGAAGGGCTTTGGGTACAAGAAATCAATCTTTCACAGAATTATTCCAGACTTCATGTGTCAAGGAGGCGATTTCACAAAACATAACGGAACGGGGGGAAAGTCAATTTATGGCGATACATTCGCGGATGAGAACTTTGTTCTGAAACACCGTCCAGGCGTATGTACCTTGTGTTTTTTTCGTCTTTTGATTTGATTTTGAATATTCTGGTGTTAGACTCTTTCAATGGCTAATGCAGGTCCGAATACAAATGGTATGTGCTTGTGACGATGATGTGTTTTTGTTTTTTTCGCCCCCTCTCCTTACAACATTAACGCCCATTTTTTTTTGTTTGTTTTTTGAAGGCTCACAATTCTTCCTGACACTGGCAGATACAAAGTGGCTGGATGGAAAACATGTCGTTTTCGGCTATGTAGTCAGTGGGATGGAAGTCTTGAAAAAGATGGAAAAGCAAGGAAGTTCGTCTGGGAAAACAAGTAAAAAAGTTACAATTGTAGATTGTGGCGAGTTGTAGTAATAAATCGATGATTTACGTGTTCTTTTTTTTTGGGGGGGGGGGGGGGGGGGGTATGGGAATAACAATTGCTTGGTTCTGTCCCTCTCCTTTCCGCCCCTTTTTTTTCAAAGAATGGACAGTTCCAAGCAAGGAACCCGACTTGTTGTCGAGGCTTCCACATCACTTCGATCCACGGCTTTCACTGTAGATTCGCAGCTAAGCAAATCCCATGCATCGACCGAGGACATTGCAGGTGGCAGTGGCGCTGGTTCTGGTGACATCATCATGGGTACTACAGCCGCAGCAACCGCAACAACCGCAACAACTACAGGCCCTTCGCATCTGTTTTCGTTTTTTGGAAGCAAAGGGAACAACGGTGAGCACAAGAAGAAAAAAAAACAGTACAGTAGTAGTGTATTCAAGCAACCACCACAAACAAACAAACCCATAAACAATAAATAAACAAAAACAAAAGACGATCTCGAAGACGAAGAGTTCATCTACTCGACAGATGTCGATGCAGATCCGGCCATGACAACGGACGCGACCGACTCTGACGCAGCGCTGGCAACAGGAACAGCCACAGCCACAAGCAACTCGGGCAGCCCAACCACAAACACAAACGCAAACAAGGCGCACCGCATTCCGCTGTCGCTGCGTCTCAAGCCGGGGCTGGGACAGCAGCCCGCAACAACAGCATCCAGCACCACCCTGCACACAAGCACACCCCCGCGCCGTCGCGCGCACCAGAAGCAGCAGCAGCACAGCCACAGCCACAGCCACGCACACTCCCACAAACAACATCCACGCGATGACTACACTGCCGCGTCGCCGGAATACAAATACCAAACCCACAACTACTACAACAACAACAACTACAACCACGAGCCGCACGTGTTTTATGCCGTCGACAGAACGGCGGCTGGTGCCGGCGGCGGCGGCGGCGGCTCATCTGCGAGCGGTATTCCACCACTGTCTCCGTTTCTGGGGTCTGGTTCATCTACGGTATCCAGTCTTCCTTTAGGTGCTGACTTTAGTTCACATAAATCGTCGTTGATGGTTGGAGGAGGAGGAGGAGGAGGAGGAAGAAGAGGAGGCGGGGGTAGTGGTAGTGGTAGTAGTAGAAACAATAACAGAAGCAGCAACAGTCGGGCCGTTAAAACGCGATCTTTTCATCAACCACATCATCCTGTGTATTTCAATGAATCAAGTGGGCTAATTGGTATCAGTGGGGGTGGAGGTGTCGTTGGAAATGGGTTGAATGGCAACGGTTTGATGGTTAGCGGTGGTGGTGGTGATGGAGGTGTAGCAGGGTACTACCAACAGCCAGTTCTTCAGAAACGGATGCGGAGTTCTGGAAGTACTTTGTCTTCTGCTTCTTCTTCTTCTTTGTCGTCAACTCGAAGCGGTGTGGTGGCGACGGCACGCAATCGTGGGTTTATTGGTGGTATGATTGGGTCAAACGCGGGGTTGGTGAATACTCAACAGCAGCAGCAGCAGCCGCTTCTTCATCATAACGTCCATCATCATCATCAGCATCTTCATCAACCAAGTCGTGTATACTCCACATGTCAAGGCAATAATAATAGTAGCAACAACATTAATAGTAGTAGTAGCAGTAATAGTAGTAGTGGTAGCAATAATAATCTTAATAATATGGGGGTTGTTGAGGGACGTCATGGTGGTGTTGGTGTTGGTGCAGAGCCTGGCGCGATGATAAGTGTTGCTGCAATCAGTGCAAGAAGGAGAAGCAACCGGGACAGCATCAAGAATAATCATAATAATAATAATAGTAATGGTGGCGGTGGTGTTGGATTGGTTGTTGTTGGAGAGAGGACGCATTTGTTGAGTGGTGGAAACACAAACACACATGGAATTAAATCGAGTACGAGTAGTAGCAGCAACAGTAGTAGTGTTGAAATTGAAGCAGGAGGGAGAGTGACTGTTTCTGTATCTGTAGAAGATGAAGGAGGAGGAGGGATAGGCGGAGGAAATGGTTTATTGAATACCCGGTATCGTAGTGTTGGTGGTAGTAGTGGTGGTGGTAGCAGCAGAACCAGATTCTTGTAAGTTTTTTTTTTTTTCAACATGAGTCAAGACTTACTTGAATTCAATACCCAATAATAATATAAACAAAAAAAAAACAGGCAGAAGGAATGGACTGTGGGTCGATTCTGTTCCTCAATAGCCGTCTTATTGTTTTCAGCACTTGGGCTCATCTTGCTGATATCAAACCCTTTGACACCGTTAGCGCCGTCTGTTAAAACGCGGCCGTGGATCTTACCGACAGACACGTGGCGACCGATTGTCACGAATATAACCTCGTCCAGTACGGAACTGTATTCATTTGACTTTGAGTTGATGGCTGTGAATTGGGGAATTGTGTGGGATGTTGTTTTGAATGGCGCCGATTTAGAAGTCTTTGTGGAAGCGAGTGGAGGTTGGAAGATTTTTTTTTCTTCTTTGGTATCTTTTTTTTTTTTTTTTAGTTTTCTAATGGGTTGTTTTATTTTCAACAAGACACTATAGATAGGATTCATCGGCAAAGCCAGGAACTATTGGCTCATATAGCACAGCTCAGTCAACCAGCGATTTTCCCGCCCCACTCATTTACACTGAATGCTACTGCTAGTATTGCTATTGATCATCCCAGCAGCACAGTTGGGAAAATGTAAGAGTCATTTTTCTTTTATTTCTTGATCTAAAAAAAAAAAAAAAAAAAAAAAAAAAAAAAAAATAGCATCTACATGAATTATCCATACAAGTTGATTCTCAAAGGGTATTTCCGGTACACTGGAGCGTTTGGGGTATTTTCTCGGTCGATACCCGTTTGTTCAGTGCATTTGGTTGAATCGTGGGATGTGATTACGTCCAGGGAGTGTCTGCAGTGAAATATTAAAATTAATAAATAAAAAAAAGAAAAAGAAAAAAAAAAAAAAAGAAACATGCATCTCGAGGCATACGTGCAGACGCTGGCGGGCGGGCTGCTCGCAGTCGCCGATGCGGGCACGGACACGACGGCGGACGCGCTGGTGCGGCAGCACGTGGCAGCGCCCGCCGCGGCGTCGGAGGCGGCGTTCGCAGTGTTCGCGGCGCTGGTGGCGCAGCTGCCGCCGGCGTTCGCCGCGCGCGTCGCCGACGCCGCAGCCGCCGCGGCCGCCGCCGATGCGCGCGCGGGCTTGGCGGCCCTGGCGCCGCCGGCGTTCTTTGCGACTACAAACGCCGCCAACGCGCTGTCGCAGGACCACGTCGCCGCCGTGCTGCGCGTCGCTGCCAAGGACGTGCAGGCGAACAACGTCAAGAAGCTGCACACGCTGTACGCGTCTGCGTTTACTACTTCTTCTTCTTCTTCTTCTTCTTCTTCTTCTACTTCTTCTTCTACACACTCGTCTGCTTCGCCCAATCCAGTCTACCTGCGCTCCGCCGCCTTCATCGAAGCCCTCATCAAGAACGTGTTTGGCGCTGAACAAACGGATAACTCAATGATTGACGAAAAAATTTGGCTGCTGGCTTACATTTCGTGCGTTCGCGCCGACTACTCGTGTCCAGAGCTGAATGAAACCATTTCTGCTCTGCGCCATGTGCAATCCGTCTTTCCCAATTTGACCCCCGATATTGACTTGCGTAGTGAATTCAAGACTTTATTGGATTCTGTGAGGTACAAAAAAAAAAAGAGTTTTTTTTAATTATTTTTATTTATTACTTATTTATTGAATTATTCTATTCCATGCACAAAGATATCCAATCGTTGCTGCCGGTCTTCTCTACTGGATCTCCCATTACATTTCTGATCCCGTCTTTTATGAATCAAATTCTCTCATTTCTTCTTCATCTGTTGCCGATGATGTTTTGATTTTTGATTTATTGGCTGAAATTTCTCTTGTTCATCCTCTTCAAAGAGCTTACATTTTGGAGATTTTGGGTGATGCCGTTCTGAGAGATTATGATCGTTTGTCTCCTTTGATTGCTGTGAGTATTTTGTGTATATTTTGGCCTTTACCGCCGAAGGCGGTATTTCACCGCCGAAGGCGGTAGTTCACCGCCGAAGGCGGTACTTCACCGCCGAAGGCGGTACTTCACCGCCGAAGGCGGTAGTTCACCGCCGAAGGCGGTAGTTCACCGCCGAAGGCGGTAGTTCACCGCCGAAGGCGGTGTTGTTGTTTTTTTTTTCTTCCTCCGAAGGCGGATGTTCTTCTTCCGCCAAAGGCGGACGTGTACCGCCTTCGGCGGTATATCGTTTTTTTTCATACATATTCTACAGCCAAAGGCGGACGTGTACCGCCTTCGGCGGTATATCGTTTTTTTTCATACATATTCTACAGCCAAAGGCGGACGTGTACCGCCTTCGGCGGTATATCGTTTTTTTTCATACATATTCTACAGCCAAAGGCGGACGTGTACCGCCGAAGGCGGTATATCCTTTCTTTTTCATACATATTCCCTTCTTTTTTATCTGTATCCATTCATTTTTATCCGTCTTCTGCTTCTTGTATCCATTCAACAACTCCTTTATACTTTAAACAGCTGGAAGTACGGAAAAAGTTTATGGATCAACTCTTTTCTTTACTCAAACTGGGCTTTGTTATACCGTTGCTCCAGTTTATGAATCAAAACAGTGACAAGATGGATGATGCTTTGATTATTTACTTTGTACGGAAGGTATAAACATTTTGTTTTTTTTTTTCCTGTTTTTTTCGTTATTTTTTTTTTTTTTTTTTTTTTTTTTTTTGGTTGATCTTCTTACTCTTCCTTTCAATTTCTCAGATTCACGATACCACTTGCGGACCATACGATCCTGCAATTATTGATCAACTCACAACTCTGGTTTCGAAATTAAATGTCGATAACTTGAGTTTATCCAGAGATGTTGTTATTTCCCTGTTGGGTCAATTTTTGGAAAATTCAAACGCTGCAAACATTGATGGGACAAACGAATTTCTTAAAGAACAAAGCTCCAAAGTCACGGCTGAGTTGGGGAGACTCACTGTTGCATAATACCCCTCCTTGTTTGGAAACAAACACAAACCAAGAAGAACATGAAAAACACACACACACACACACATACACTCACACACGCATACACACTCACCATCACTCAATCAATCACCTACCCTACACATATATATATGTACATGTGCCGCGAGAGGTGCTGCGCACCACTTTTCAAAGAATAAATTGCCACGGTTAAATATAAACATAATAATTTATCACGACTTTTTTTTTTTACACACATAAATAAGTATTTTCCAAACCCTTCACTCCTTCCTCTCATTTCTTTCGTCACCTTTCCCTTCAAAGCTCATCATGATCCAAATCCTTCAAGTCCGCTGCATAGTTTGAGTTGTTTTCCAAAAACTCAATGACTTTAGAAAGCAACAATGCATTCTTGTTCAACGCGTAATCCACACCTTCCTTGGAATCCCCACGTCCGACCCCCTTACCCGCTGTAGTAGACTTGACCAACATCAACTTTGGAACAACATCCACCTTCAAATCAACTCCTTTGGGAAGGCGGTTGTGTTTCATATTCATTTTCGCCACAACAATGTTATCGGTCTGGGATTGAAGAACTTTGGCAATCTTTGTATAAACTCGTTCGAAGCGTTCCTTGTAGTCCATTTCACCTGATAAAAAAAAAAAAAAGAAAAGTAAGGTCAATGAAACTTACAAAAAAAAAGGCAGACTCAACTCTTCATAAACATAAGCAACACATCCTTCTTGGTGTCCATAACAATCTCCTCAAAAGAGTGTCCAACCACAACCTTGATATCTTGGTCATTTGATTCAGGAATGTCTTCACTAATAATCATTGGCTTCGTTTCCCCGAGAATGAAACTCTCAATGAAACCCGCCAACGCAACTTCACCTTCCTCAGATAATAAATCTGCATCTGTGGTGAGCGGGTAGTTGTGGTATTCTGGTTCAAACTCGTTAATGACGAATTGAGGACGTCCTTTTTTGGATCTTTTCTTGTCGCTGGTGCCGTCGTTACTCATGGAGTCTTCCAAGCCTTCGAATTTGGCTCCGTCAATCAACAAAAAGTTGAGGTAGCCCCGGTATAACTTTGCCAATGGAGTTAAAATTTCAATCATTTTTTCCCGGTCTTCGGCACTGTGCAAGAAGGTGAAACCGATTGGCAGCTTCATGTCGGTGTAGATCTTGAAGTTGTCGGCATCCAAATCGGCAACGAGGGGCAGCGAGGCAGTTTTGATGAAGCCGGTGATATCATCCTTTGTAAACTTGGCGATTTCCTCGTTTTCGTCGTCATCGTCAGGCGAGGTTGTTGTGTTTGGTTCTTGTTGGGTACTGCTACTGCTGCTGGAGCCAACAGAGTCTGAGTCAAACATTGTTTCAAACTCATTCGAGACACTGTGGGCAACAATGTGCTCTTCCTCTGCGCCGAATGCGTAGCCAAATGTGTAATCAACTTGAAGGTCTTTAGCGGCTCTCAAGTATTCCTTGTACGACGGGCTAGATGCATCTCGGAAGAGACCAAGAACAGTGAAGTCTTCACTGGCCTTGAATTCTTCAATATGCTTGGATGTATTCTTGACTTCTCGAATAGGGCCTTTAATTTGTCTTTAAAAGTAAAAAAATTAATGGATGAGTTCACAAATTAAAAACAAATTTAAAAAAATAAAGAAGTTACCTGATGATATATTTGGACATGCGCTCGGATGTCAGCTCTCCAGTGTATTTACTCATTTGTCCGTTTCGATAACTTTTGAACAGGGGAAGTCTTGTAGTATAAGCTTTCGCGTCTTGACAGATTTCTTTTTCAGCTGCACAATCAACAGACCCAAACTCAATTCCCTTCTCCACCAACTTCACGGCCATCTTTTCAAATTCCTTTTTGGGCTCTTTGCATTCTTTTTTGGTCGCTGTTATATGAAGAGCTCACATCAGTAACCAAACACCAGAACCTCAGACAACAAAACTCACGTGTGCAAAACATGACGAAGGAAACAAGAGGGTCTTCTTCGGACCCTTTTCTCTTGGCCCAGCTTCTGTAAAACGAAGCGTCTTTCAGAATCTGCACTTCTTCCACGTCGTGTTGCTTTGCAGAGCATTTTCCCGCTGCTGAAACTTGCAACGCCAGAAGGGCAAATAAAGATACAAGCGGTAAAAGAGAAGCCTTTGATGCAGCAATCATGTGGGATTTCGCCTCCTGTGTTTGGTGAGGGAAGGGTGCTTTAGAAACATGAGTAGAGCAACGGGGGGGCTAAAGAGAGGCTAGATGCTGCTGCTGCATCAGTTGGAATATTGTAGTGCAGATTCTTTCTTCAGTGGAAGTGACTGCGGACAGCGGATGCGACTGTTGATGCGGTTGGCCAGAGTCTCGACTGAGCCAGGAGACTCAACAGTTCCCCGCGTCACCCGCCGCATCCACTGTCGCTGCCACGCCTCGGAAGTACCTGTGTGTAATTCTGATCATCTTCTGCGCCAAACAAGACAAGAGGCGTCGCGCAGGGGTCGGTGCGTTACCTGATTTCTGATGGATTTATGACAAATTATTTTTACTTCTTCAATCCAAGCAACAGAAATTAAAACTCCAGCTCCAACCCCTCCTTTGGCTTTTCAGCGGGCCTCAATCCAAGCAGCTGCTCGCCAATGCCTCGCATCGTTATGCTTTGAATCAACGGGCCCTGCGTCACAACTGTTGTGCTGATACTGCTCCGGCGCCCAGCTCGAGTGGTAGAAACCGACGCGCGGGCAAACGACGAAGATACCCTCTTGCCCTCCCCCGGCTTAATAATGCGCTCAGATGGGCCCACAGTAGGACGCTTGTACTTCCCCATGAAATCCTTCAACCGCAGATTCTGTTTCGAATCCCGATTCTCTCCTTCCTCCAACAGACGGAGACGCTCCTTCTCCTGCTCCTGCTGATCAAAAAAGTACCGCCTCGTTGCGCTTTCAATTTCTTCTTGGACTTTGCTTGTAAGTGCTTTTCCAGCGGCAAGCCATTCGCTTTTCTCCTTCGCAATGAGCGCGGCTAATTCTGCCAATGCCCGTTCTTCATCTTCAATTAGTTTTTTTCGCTCTTCTTCTTTTCGGCGCTCTTCTTCGGCTTTTCGTTTCCTTTCGAGTTCGGCTGCGGCTCGCTTGTCGGCTGCAATGCCCATTTCCTGAGACGAGGGGTAATTAATCCACGCAGAAAAAAAGGAAAAACTAGGGGAGGAGGGCGTGAGACTTACTTCCATTATTCTCAAATACTCTTCAACGGGAAGACCTTTAGGAACTCGATTTGGATCACCATCACGTTCTGGCATCATTTTCTGATACTCTTGAATTTCACCGTAGTCTTCATATTTCGCCCACAACGAATAAGACGGAATAAGCGTATTCAACAATGCAATGCTTTTCGGATCCGGTAATATCACCGGTAATGGTTTCTTTGTCTGTTGAGTCTTGTTTGCAACAACCCTTAGTCGGTGAATCGGGTTGAAATCATCAATCCCCATTGTTTTGTAATCAGGCAAATCAGTAGCTTGAACTAGAATACCCTCCAATGCGTTTGAAGCAAGTCTCTTTTTCAGTTGTTGATTTTCCTCTTTTGTCAAGAGCGTAACAGTGTCTGTCCCAGACATGAACACGCTCATGGAGCTTTGACTGTTGATATTCATGAGCGGAGATAAGTTGGTTACATGGAATCCTTCCTCTTTGGAAACATCAAACGCGGAAAACGCGGTCGATTTCATCATGCTTCCCATGAGTGACGAGCTGCCACCGCCTCTACTCATCAAGGAGCCTCCCCTGCTTTTATCAATAGAGGATTGACGTAGATTGTGTGCAGAGTCTGCATCTTCAATGTTGATTTCGATGCCCAGACTGGACGTTCCCAACGAGTGAGACCCTGTTATTTTCCCAATCTGTGGTCGCCAAATGACTTGGTAAAATTCTGGCTCGTTATCTTCAATCCTGGAATTTCTCTTGAAGAGTGCCTCTCTGTGACGTGCACGTCGCAACTCGGGAATCAGGCAATAGGCCACGTCTGTGAAATTGGTGAGCTCATCGGATTCAATCGTCATTAGTCTTCTATAAATCGTGGGCATTGCTTTGAGAACTTGCTCAATGCAAGTAGAGCAAGATTCTTCCGAGAACCTAGAATAAATTTTAAAATTAAAAAATAAAAATAAAAAACTCAAGAAAACCAACAAAAGAAAATGAATCAAAAAAAAAAAAACATACATCAATGACATTCTCTCACTATCAAGTCTCTCTGAATTCAACGCCATCACTCCCCTCTTGAATTTAAAATCCATCGACAACCCCGAATCCAAACACAAAACTTCAATCCCAATCGACGTCAACCCAGCCAACCCAACATGCCTGAAATTAGGAGAATAGATTCCAACGCGTTCGGTTAAATCTTGGTCTCCATCAAAAACTGCCATCCGTGCTGCTTTTTTGACTCGCGGGAGGTCAATGTATTTATTGCTTTCCAGGTATTTGAAGACGATTTTTCTGGATCGGTTCAAGTCGAGCATCACGTTTCCAGAACCAGGGTTTCCTGGTTGAATTATTTTCGTGGCTGTAGCTGCCAAGTAATTCATGCAATAGACTAACGTATCGTTCAAATAGGGCTTAACAGCGATACACCACAAATGTCTTTGGGACTGGAAAGTTGTTTTTTTTTTTTTCCATTAAAAAAAAAACCCCAGAAAAAAAAACAATAGAGTGACGTACACTTGAATGTTCTTCCCACGTTACAAAGTCAATTGTAACGTACCCAAAGTAACCATGATGCTTCAGGCCTTTCAGAACTTCCAACGACGCCGACGCCAGTTCATCACTGTTGCATGATTGCTGTGGTATAAGAGTTCCCCAAAACCGGTAAGGGGTAACACAAATCTGTGTTTTTGTTTTGTTTTTTTGGTTTCGGGAGGGGCTCATTCATTAGTTGTTCCTCTCAAAAGAACACCAGCACAGCTTCACCTGATCCGAAGTACAAATCAACTCATGACTAAAATCCGGCTTAATCAAAAAATGCGCACTCGGAAACCTCGAAGGGAAATCCTGTTGAGCTCTATCCGACGTACCCAACAACAACTCCTCTTCATAATGAACAGGAGGCGCCGCTTGAACCACCCCACCTTGCTTCACAAACAACTCCAAAAAAATTTCAATTTCACCTCTTGTAGGGGTTGTTCGTTTTGATGAGGGGAGACCCAAAAGAGTGGATCTCCTGCGGTCTTTTTTCCGTTTGTTGGGGGCTGCCGCTGGTCCACGTTGGCGTATATCCATGTTGACTAGGCGTCCCTTTTGTAGAATGCTTTTTTCGATTTTCGATTTGGCTGTTGCTTCCGAGTCTATCGATTTGAGTGATATTTCGTTGGCATCCCAATACATGATGCCTGTTTGTTCTGGCTGGTGATTGATTTTGAACATCCATCGCTTGATTGATTCGTTGTCGATTAAAAGGTTCAAAACCATGCCAGTTAAATCGTTTATATCTTCGCATTGTTTGCTTTCTCCTGGATAGGGTTTAGAGGAGGGGGGGGGGGGGGGGGGGGGGGGGGGGGGGGCTCAGTCAGTTCCAACTTTTTCCTCTCAAAGAATAAGAAGAAAAAAAAACACCCCCAAACCCGGCGGCATGGCCAGCTCACATCTCGATATAAACTCTGTCTGAACAACCTGATTAAAAGCAAACGACTTTGCGATTTCAACTTTGGTCAGTAACGGAATACCAAGAGCCACACTCAATGAAACTTCGCTGTCGCCCACAACGCCAGGTACGATATAAGCCGGAGTTTCCTCTCGCCGCCCCGCTTCCCCACCAAAGACGATGCGTTTGATTTTCTTGATTGTGTTGACGCTTGCTAGTGTCATGGAGGATAGGGATGCTGTTGGTGGGAAGAACTTGTGGTTTTCAGGGACGATGATGTGGAATCTGTCCATGATGGAATCATCTTCTTCATAGCGGTGGTCAAGAAATATCTGCTCTGTGCGTGTAAACAAAATTTTTTTTAAGAGATTTTGGTTTTTTTTTGGTTTTTTGTTCTACTTCTTACGCATGTAATACTTGAATGTGTTTTGGATATCATCTTCCATGGGATAAGATATGTATATAATAGTAACATTTGGGTCAAGCAAATCCTTGAATCTGCAGTTTTTTTTTTTTTTTTTTGAGGGGGGGGGGGGGGGAGAAAAATTTATGGGTTTTTAAGGGTAATCCCCTCACCTTCCCATTTGCTGCAATTGTTTTGCGGGAACGTTTGCCATTTGATTCCGAATAGAAAGGTGACAGCTTACGGATGGCAAGTGGATTATAACCCTTTCAAAATACACATAAAAAAAAATTTTTTTTTAACCATGCAAAGGCGATAAAATCAATCTTGTGTTTTTCGAATTACCTCTTTTTGTTTTCATAGTTTTCAGCCCATGTGGATTTTAGATTCTCAATCAACTCGTTTGCGATCGGTTTCTCTTTCTCTAAACGGGCCTAGTTTTTTTTTTCTGTTTTGGTACACATCTTCGGAGTCTTTATGTTTCCTACCGCCAGTTGCCGATCCCAATACCGCAACTTCAGAACTCTCTTTCGCCACAAAACAACCCGTTCAGCAGCTCTCAGTGCTCGGATTAACGCCAAATGCCGTTTCCTTTTAAAGGAAGAAGTCAGAAGGTGAAATAAATTCAAAACAAAACAAAAATAAAAGAAAAATAAAATAAAATAAAATAATAAAATAAAATAATAATAAAATAAAAAAACATGAAAAAAAAAAAAAAGACAAACTATAAAAACCTCATCACGTTTGTTCGAATCACCTCAGCCAATCGATTGGCCGCAGCAACAGCACCCCCTTTACATCGAAACAAGTGGCCAGGAGATTCAATAAACGCTTCAACTTCGTCTCGATTCGACAAGCAAAACAAAATGTCGTCCACCTCGACTCGCTGAATAATAGGCCTTTTCAAAAAGGAAAGCAGTTTTTCTTTGCTAATGTCGGCCCAGCTCACTAGAATGATTTAAAATCAATTTATTAGAAAACGGAAAGACGAAAAAAAACAAAAAATAGACAAAATACCACCACCCCACCCAAGTTAAAAGAACAAAAGTTTTCAATCCGACGAATCATGTACAGAATACTAGCCCATGGGACATTTCTCGCCTTCTTGTTTTGGCGTTGGATCCAGTCTCGAAACACTACAAAACTGGGTGCAGTTTCCATCAAGACTCCATTGGCTATAGGAAAACACTCTTGGTCCTGAGTATATTCCATGTTATGCCGATTCTGTAAATGGGAGAGGTGCAGCAAGTTTTCGGTTGGTGTGAGACACGGTTGGGGGTATTTGTAGGCTTCCATGTTGTTGTTGTTGCTGTTGCCGTACGGGCAAGCAGAATTGGTTGGCGATCCGGAACGAGGTGAGAAAAAAGGCTGAGACGGGGGATATATCGGCTGTTGATATCCAGCCGTGTTGGGAGTCCAATTGGGAGTTACAACTGGTGTTGTTCGGGAGTCTTGCGGTATTGGCGGGGGGTTTGTCCTCAGAAACTCTGGCCGTGGAATGATGAACGTGTACTGTTGTTTTTTTCTTTTGGTATTATAAATTGATTTCATCTGAAAAAGTTTTTTTGTATCACCTGTTTTGTATTTGAAGTTTCATACTTGACCATGCCATCGAATGATTGAAGCGGACGGTATACACATGAATGAGACTCTTTTGAAGGTATTCCTTGAAGGGAAATAAGCAATGGATCCAGGAGCAGTTTGGAAAAGTCTGTGGATGCGGGAACCAGCTTTCGCGTGATCAACGGGTACAAACCCTAGTGGAAGAAACGAAACCGGCTCACTCAACGTGTTTGCAGCGACGTCACCGACTTACGTCTTGCGAGGCCTTGTCGGCAATCCACGCCATATCCAGTTCGGGGCCAATGCAGGAGCGCAGATTGGCGGCGCCGCGCCTGCAGTATTCCCCGTCGATGAGTTTTGCTGAGCGCGACGAATGGACGCTGGCGGAGACTGGCCGACGCGGTGGCGCTGGCGATGCCGCCGATGCGGTCGCTGGCCGAGGCGGCCGCGGCGACGGCGACGGCGACGGCGACTGGATCACAGCCGCAGACGCGGGCAGAGCTGTCCGCGGGCGCGGGCGGGGCGGCAACCGCGCGTCGCCGCGCTGCGCGGACTGCGGCTGCAGCGACGGCAGCGAGCGCCGCCACCGCCGTTCTTTCGCGGGCGCCGTCTGCGGCCGCCGCCGCGGGTCGCACGCCAGCGCCGGCTGGCTCGGCGGAAGATCGGGAATCATTCACAGCAAAAATTGTCACTCGTCTTCAAGTTGTACAACACACAACTTATATTTATGATAAAACCAACAGTCCCCTGAATTGCGGGGGGGGGGGGGGGGGGGGCATTAAGTGCTTGATAACAAAAAGCGTCTATCGATGCAGCTTGCGGTGCGTCGGAACCCGCCTGGATCCTTCTCGTGATCCGCTATTGACGCTACTACTACTACCACTACTTCCACTTCCACTTCCACTTCCTCCATTGTTGCTGCTCCCACTTGGGCTCGACACACTTTCCTCTTGCTGCTGTGCGAGAGTCCTCTGGCGATTTCGCTTGCGCTGAAAGAGTGTTCCAGGCGTTTCTCCCCAAGTTTCATTTTGTCCTTCCAAGATTTGCTTTCTCTGAGGGGTAAACTCAACAACGTTAGGTCCAGCAGGTATATCTTTTGAATGCGCCATGTACTCAGGAATGACGGCAGCGCCGTGCCACTCAATGTGTCCGGCCTTCCGTAACCCTTGAAGTAAACGCTCGTCCATGGCATCCTTCATCCCGCGATACTGCAATGCCATCACTTTGTTTATGCAGGTAGCAACAAAGTCTAAAACCTTCCTATCTTTACAGTACCTACAGAACGAAAATTTTCAGTCGTTTGAAATTTTTTCCCCCCCAGTGTCAGAATGATGATAACAACTCACCAATACATCTCGTATGACCCAGTCACAATATACTCCAGCAAGTCTTTCGGTGTTTGGCCGCAGTAATTTGTATAGCCGGGTTTTAGGCGAGGACCTCCGTGCTAATCATTTTTAGTAAAGGGGTTTACTAACTTTAGGAGTTCAATGTCGGTTTTTCAAGACGCCAGTCACAAAAAAAAAACATGTGCGGGGTTGAAGTCTCTCAAGGCCAAATAAATAAAAGATGGACAAGCGAAACCCCATCCGCCCATTTTTTTTTTGTGTTGGGGGGGGCAAAAAGGGACACCCAAAGAGAGGCAAAACAACATACAGGCGGCGGCGCTGTAGGTACAAATATGAGCCCCACTGCTGCATAGAGCAAGCGTTCGGGGTGAGCCGTTGAGCTTTGGAACAGCGTGTAGATCGAGGCAAGCGTGTCTTGTATGATTTCAGCGGGTTCCATAGCCGGGGGGCAGTTGGCGAGGATCAGGCGTGGTTCGAGGTCATGTTTTTTCATATATTGCCGACTGTGCGGGATCTAGAGACGGGCGCGGGGGAGGGCGAAGGCGGCTGTTAGTACACATCGAGCAGAAGGACGCGGGGGTTTGCGGGGGAGGAGGGGGAGAGGGGGGGTTGGGCAAGAGGGCTAGGGAGGCGTCCGGTGCGCCTCCTTTGTCTCAAACCACCCAAAAAACGTACCGTCTTCTTCTTCCTTGATGCAGCCATAGTTCCAAGTATCGTTAGTATCGGTGAGGGTGGCAAAAATTCTGTTGCAGCTGGTTGTAGTGAGCCGAAAAATTCCAGATGGTGTGGTTGGACTAATTTCGATCTAGTTGTTGCGAATCGAAAAAAGAGAAATTCGCAGTTACCAAAGGATCGAAATCGGGAAACCAACTCAAAAACGGGTGGAAACCGTTCTTTATCAAAAAAAAAAAAACAATAAGGAAGAGGGCTAAAAGCCTAGGCTGGCCAAAAGCGTATCCAGCTGCTCAATCTTGGTCTGGAGTGTCTCTCGCCTCTCATAAACGTTCTGGCCCACCTTGACAACCACTTCGCCGTTCTTTCCAATCACCCCGACATCGTCTTCCCCATCAAACCCATACAAACGACAAAGCCACCATTTTAGATCATCCACGAAAATAACCGTGTCTACTTGTTCACGGTTGACTACAGACTCCGCCGAATCTCGCACAAGTTCATGGAATTCCTGTTCAACAACGAATCGATCAAAGTCTTGAGCATATAGTTTTGTTATGTATTGTTCAAGACGCGGCAAATTCATATCCCAAGACGCTCGCAATAGCATCGCTGGATTGGAAATGCGCGAAAAAGGAAGAGACACGAGATAATTGACACACGCGGATTTCAGACGAACTAACAAAAGAAGATCAGCAGCTCGGAGAATCTCTAGCATATAGATGGAATCGTCTGCAAAACGTAAACATCGATCCTATATCCAAAAAAAGAAGAAATCCCACCCCCCAAAAAAAATGAAACCAAAAGTCAAAACACTGAGAAAGGCGCCAGCAATCAAAACTTACGGTATATAAAAACTCCAGGATACATGCAAACACGTCAGGAGATTGAGTAAATGATACACTTTGAACGTGGATGGAATCACGTTTCCCCTCGTTGCGCCCTTCAACAAATCCACCCATCAAGAGGGCCTGGAAATATTCACTCCGAACCAAAAAACATTTATGGCACGGAAACTTTCTACCATCCACGACAATGATAATGTCTGGTTTAGCGGCTTCCACAAACATCACGCCACTCTGGACTTGCACCACCGAAAGCTCTCGTTCCATCTCAAAACTTTCACAGCGCTCTCTAATCCCATCCAATCCCAATTGAAACGATTGAAAGCTCAAAGGAGGCGCACGATGACAAGACGACATATTCCCCAAGTAAGATTGCGTGATTTCACAGTCTGTCAAACACCAAACCAAGAGCAACAGTGAATCTTGAACCCCCTTCATATTCCTACCCACAACAATTCCCTTTTTTTTGCGATCCCCCCCAGTCGTTTCCAGCTCCCTCTTTTGCTGCTCAATCAGCCTCAAAAGCTCACTCGATTTCCATTGACGCGCCAGGAACTCAAAGCTCTCATCACAGTCTCTAGGAATATCTCC